>CAEFZY010045307.1:0-15396 GCA_903066815.1 Brachyrhaphis roseni
TACCTGCACTGTAAAATAAACTATCCTTTTGTTACTGACATCAACTGTTTTAGATTACTGGTTTTTGTGTTACACCCGGTGCCAACATTTACCCTTAGTGGTCTCAGGGAGGGGTTGTAACACTCGTACAATTGACTGGCATTTTTGTTCTCAAGTTCTGTTAAAAATTCCTCAGATGATTCGTTCCTATCTACTGGTTTGAGTAAGTTGAACATTTTCTGTTGTCAAATTGGTGAAACTAACAGAAGGGCCATTTTTGCGCGTAGCGTTCCTGACCTGTATGTATTTCTCTGATTATTTGCTTAAAATATATGCACAAACTTTTTTGCAATGTTTTACTTAACTTCATCTATTTAAAACTGAACTGGCAAATAATTTTCCTTTTCCAATGTGATGAGGTGCAGGCCTGACAGTAAACCAATCCTTCTGTGTCCCAGGAGAACGACTGACTCTACCGTGCATCAGATTTTCTCTCTAATCTGTTTCTTCTTTCAATTCTCCGTAGGACTTGCACTTATCTGCTCTGTTGATGGAGGTAAAGGACCTCAGACTGAGAAGAGAGAATGGAGCCCTTGCTGCACAGATGGCTGGGAACAAAAAGTCTGCCATCATCATAGCTCCCCTCTTATCTCACCTATCTATCTGGTGGCTATTTGCTGTTATCGTCCTATTCCTCTTTTTACCCCCTTCACCCTCTGCAGGGACTCTTATCAGATCCAGATTCAGCTGTTTTAATGTCTCTTTGCTGCGCAAAAGAATAGCAGAGTTACTGCTGCAAACCTTACCTGGCATAATTGCAAACGGCCTCTATTGCAGTTAAAAGTATCTGGAGACTAACAGTTTGTTAAGAGTACAGGGTTTCCTCCAGAAAACTTTGTAAACCCGGTGCTGCATGACCGCCATTTTTTGGAGTTTAAAATGTTTAAAGTTGGCAGGAAATTTGAAAATATCACTTGATAACAATGTGTTATTGGAAGGTTAATACCTGAAAACCAACTATAAATTCTTAAAAAAGGGCAAACATTAAAAACAAACTAAAATAAATAAGCAATGCTTAGCCTGGTGGAGGCACAAGTAAAGCCTGGTGGCCCGCCAGGCTTATAATCCACTGGGCGAAACTCTGGAGAAACACGTTAAAGGATAAATAAACACTGAAATGTTTATATAAAATGCATATTGCTGCTCCTTGCAAAATGTTTTTATATATTTGTCTTGTTACAATAACAATAGATCAACACAAATTATTGTTAGTATGCCTTGCATTGCTATGATGAGAAACAGTTACATTGTTTTCAAAATCTCTTGCAATACAATTCTGAAATGTGTGGCATTCATGAGTCAATATTTTATCAAACTACCTTCTACTGTAACTGCAGCTGTGAGCCATTAGCGGTAGCGTCACTGCCACTAATGCACATCAAGAGATTGAGGTTTTTGATAACCTTTCCTCACAAAATGTCTTAGGCCAGGTCAAATAGGATGGAGAACATCTGCAAACATCAGTCTTATAGCATACTATAGCTGAATATTTAGCGTCATTGTTCTGCTAGAAGGTCAACCTGTGGCCTGCTCTCAAGTCTTTTCCACCCTCGAACAGGTTTCCTTTAGTTCTGTCACTCTTCCCACAAATGTTTTACTCTGACCAGCTTCCCTCTACCTGTTGAAGAAAAGCATGGCCACCAAGTTTCACGTGGTGCGTTCAGGTTTATGCGCAGTTGGGCCACCACTTCTTCAAACTCCTGCCCTCTGGGACAAACAGACTAAAAACAGTTTCTACCCAAGAGCTGTTGTTGCCCTGAACACAACTGATCCATATTGAACATTCATGTATTTATTTATTCTTAACATCCCACTTGCTCTGTGTTTCTTCGAGACTTGCTATTTTTTACATTTCGTGGTTGTTTATTTGTGTACAATGACAAAAGAAATTCTGATTCTGAATCTGAACAGTATTTTGAGTTTGACTAACCAAACTCCCTTCTTTCGCTAGTTTTCTGTTTCCCCTAAATGCTTTGTAGAAAACTGCAGAACATACTTTTTATGGTTTCCTTTCAACAATACTTTCTCCCTGCCTCTTTTCCACTTTAATATTTAATATTCTACCATCTTTGGTAAATATCTCTGCAGCTCCTCCAGAATTTTGTAAAAAATTTTAAAAAGCGCTGTGCAATCCCACCTGAGGTGTGTTGATCATGTAACATTGACCTCAATAACTTAGCAAATAAACTCAGTGAAACCTTTGAGATTCTTTGACTGATGCTGTAAAAACAAGGACAATTTTCAATTTTTTTCTAACTTGTTCCTGGGTTGGACCTTGAACACATTCATCATCAAAATCATTTTTAGTTGTGGTCATTGAAAATGCTGCTGTGTTTTAATAAACTGAAGCTTAAGTTTGTGTTTTTGCTTAATATTTTACACAACCTATTCACATAATAGCTTTACTTTGCCTTTGAGTCTTCCATTTATATAAAAATAAATGGACCGTTTCAGGTCAGGTAGCGCACTTTATGATGAAATGGAAGGAAATGTCAATAGTTCAATGCTCATCAGCAATATGCTTTGCCACGTTTTCTTATTTGTTGAGCCATTAACACAAATCTCGAAACCTAAATTTTATCACCTTTAAGCCCCAGTAGGCTGTATTTTTTTATTTTTTTGCCTGTAACACTTCCTCTGGTTTATGAATAATGAATCAATGGACAAGTTGAGAATTGTCCGCTCTGGAGAGAAGTCATGAATGTGCAGCTTGTGTGATCTGTGTTGAACACCATCTGTCTTCTGTCACTGAGCTCCATGTTTTCAGCTAGAGAGCCAACATGCGGGAGATGGCTGTCATGGCGCGCACAGCTAGGGTTAACATAGCTGTCGCCCCAAACAGTGCTGCTTTCAGGAGATGATGGACTTATCCTTTTTCTTCTTTTTGATCATATCACAGTTGCATTTAACTGTGCTGAACACGAAGCTCTTAACATAAATATGCAAACAGGTTTGAAAGATATTGCCAGAGATTTGGTCAGTGAATAGTTTGAGAAAGTGATTTTTAGTGTTTCTGGTCTGTCACTGTTGGAATTAACTATTCACTCTGAGTCAAGAAAATTTTCTCAGAAATAGCTACTGATATTCACCCATATAAGTTACATAATGTAAGCATGACTCATGGAGCCACATCAATATCACTGGGAAATGAACCAGGTTGTGTTACACAGAATTTATCAAACATCTCAGCGTTCATTCAGTGGCCAGGCAATAACAGCAACATGACTGTCAGCGCAACAATCAGCCATGATTAGTATATTTACGGTCTTCTTGCAGCTTCTTGCTTTGTGTTAGAGATTTTTTTTACAAGCAAAAATTAAAATGCAATTCATGAAGCAGTTTCTCATCCTTAGCTTCCAACTTAAGCATTAGGTATTAGAAGTGTGGAAAAGCACATTTAAAGTAAAACACAGCTAACAATCCAAAATTTAAAATAAAGGCTTCTTATATAATAAAGGTTGTCAAAATTTTAATTATTGATTAGCAATATATGTAGCAATATAGCTTGAGTCTTCTAAGAGGCTGGGAGCTACAAATACTAAATCAACTTTTAAATTACAATTTTTCCTCAATAAGGTCATAATAAGTTTCTATTTCCTAAAATGTGCTTTAAAAATCGATATTCCATAAACTGATACTAGGAACATCCTAATCAACTCTCTTAGCTTCCCAGATCCCAGTTATTTGGGGTGAGGCATTTTCTGATACTGAGCCCACCACTAATATTATATTAACTTGAATAAAATCAATGTCCTTTAAAGTGTGCTCATAAGTATGTCCTGTAAAATTTACTGGCACAGCTTTTGTCAGCTTTTTTTGGAGTAAAACCTTTCCTCCAATATTTTCTCATAACTTGCTGGACTCCTCCTGTCATGCATTCTTACCAAAACCTCTCTGGACCTTTTTACCACACATATTCCCAAGGCTTTAGCAATCCACCTCCATGTTTCACAGTAAAGTTTCACTCCTCTCTTAGTGTAAATATAATGATCGAGGGCATACATTTAAATTTTGGTGGAATCACGTTTTGAGGCTTGTCTTACTGCTGTTTTACATAACGAACAAACTTCCTTATGGCCTTTGCACGGCACCGGCTTTTGTCTGGTGAACTGACCTTACAGCCCATTGTTTCTTCAAGTGCCTCTCATTGTCCATTTTGAAACAGCCACAATTCTTTTTTCAAAGTTCTCCAATTCTGCTTAAGATATTTGAAGGTCTTTCTTTCTCTTCAATGCAAAAAGTTTTAACTAGTTTTAACTCCATTTCTTTGGTCTACCTAACCTGACTCGGCGTTTAACAGATTCTCTCATTTTAACTTCTAAGTAATTTTGAAAATTGTTATTTGGCATTTTCAATTCCTTGAACAAAAAGTGCTTTTTGCTTTTCATTTATATTCTCAGAAAAATTCTGATAAATTACAGATTCTGCTAGGCCATGTCAATCAGTCAGATTCAATAAATGATGTGTTCCAGTGAGGATTGTTTGTACGTTTTGAAAATAACATCTAACCTTCTAAGAAATTAAATGTTTTTATTAGATCAGCATTATAATAATTCAAATTAACAGAACTATAGGCTCTAAAACAACAACGTGTGTGTAATTGAGCCCAATAACGTGTCTTAATGACTTGAGTTACGGAAATAAGTGTACTCGTTAATAACATTCTAACTTGACAATCCATCCATCATTTTGAGATAGAGGTAAATGACAGACTACCTTTCAACAGCATTACATCATCTACATCCATACTGTGATGATGTCCCACTGAACACACACATTCTGGATGTGGATGTGTCCATTTTGTTTACAGTGACGGATCTTCTGTCACAACTAGGAGCTTCTGCAAGTCGGCCTCAAAATTCTGCTCCAACATGACATTAACTTAGCTCAGGAAGCAACAAACACGCCAAAACATTATTTAGCTTATATGGGATTTTTATTTGTTTAAAAACATGAAGCTGCCATCTTCAGAAAATATACAGCTCTGGAAAAAATGAAGAGCCCACTGCAGTGACCCCCATTGAAAACCTTCTGGTTATTCCACCAAATATTGATTTCTGAACTCTTCCTGAGTTAAAACATTAGTATTGTTGTTTCTAAATGAATATGAACTTTGAATTATTTGAGGTCTGAAAGCCATACATCTTTTCTGTTATTTTGACCATTTCTTATTTTCTGCCAATAAATATTAAACTTTTGCTTAGAATTTCAGAGACATGTTGTCTGTAGTTCATAGAATAAAAGTACAATGTTCAATTTACTCAAACATATACCTATAAAAAGTAAAATCTGAGAAACTGATCATTTAAAGTGGTCTCTTAATTATTACCAGAGCTGTATATTGTTTCTGCTTTTACATAGCTAATTAGGGTCATTTGGCTTATAAAGTATTACAGTGCAGTTCCATTTAATTATGGATAGACAAAACTTTTTTAAAAAAGAAGTCTTGCATGTTTTAGATGTGTCCCTGCTCTGACACAAATGAATAATTAATTCCCTCCTCAGCTTGACATCACATTCTGCAGAGGCCTGGCAGCAAAAGATTAATCTGATGCATGGGTGCTGAACAAGGAAAAGATCTAAAACATGCAGACCAGAAGCCTCGAGATCTTACTTCGGACACAGTTGATTTAAGGCTGTGGTTTAAGGAAAAGAGAAATTGTTTGTCAATGGGAAGGTTAAGAGTTTAGTTCAGGGCTTCCTGCTTCATAAATCAAAGTGTTGGTGGATCACCACAAATTTCCCAAATTTCAGTCTGTCTTCTGTATTACTGAAGACAGACTGGTGTCTGGTAAGACAACACAAGCACTGGCAGACAGTTTAAATGTGTAGTTTAAGAGTGTCCTGAGCGCTCAATGAAAAATAAAGAGCAATACTGATGCAGGCCGTTTAACAGATGCTTTACAGGGTTTATGAGGTTGAGAAAAGAAAACTTTGATATGTTTGTAGGAATAACAGGAAGGAGGTGTATCAGTAGGAAAGATGGTTATATTTAATAACCAGTCAGAGTTGGATGCAGCATACCACAGGTTTGTGGTTCTTAAACATTTAATATTTGCTAAATATGAACTTAGTTGCGTTTCAAAATTTTACTGGATCCAGCAGCAGATTGTTTTTCAATTTGTTGTTTGTTTTACAGCATTCTTATCTTTGAAATGACAGCAGAAATACAAGAGAAAAGGCAAAGCTTTCTCACCTACCCCAGGCTGAAAATCAAATATGGCTGCTGTCTGTCAAAATCACAACAATAACTGCAGCAGTACAGTTTATTTGCACTTCTGGTAGTTTAAATCAAAATAAACCTTTCCTAAATATAAATACATGTGAAACATATGTCTGTCAACATGTTCCTTAAATGTAAAAATTTATAAAATCCAGAGACAGGCTTTGCTTTGAGCTTTAAAAGCAATATTTGAGCAAAGCAACACAGATTTTCTGACGTCCAGAAAATTAGACTTCAATTGAGAGTTACCCAGTTACCCTCACTTTAGGGGTAACTGGAATTCCTGAAAGGTAAACAGGATTACATTGGGTGGTTTAAAAGATGGCACCCAGACTGGTGCCATCTTTTAACGACTCGTGTCTCCTGCTCAGCACATTAATCCTGGTGGTTCGACGGATTTTCAAAGCAAGATGTCTGAGAAATGAAATGGAAGTGCATGAGTGATATTGATAGATAGCCACGTTCATGGGTGAGTTACTCACGGTCACTGCAGTGTCTGTGTAAATCAAATTAGACATGAACCATTTTTTCCTTCTTATCTGACAAGCTCTATCCTGTCTGTCTGTAAATATAAGGATTAGTTGCTTCATTACAGGTGAATCTGATACACTAAACTTCAGATTATAACAGACTAAAGAAAAAAAAAGCTGAAAATGCCACAATGTACATTGATTGACATTTCTTAATAAAATTGGCCCATTTTCAAAACACATTTCACATGCTTGACAATGTAGAGCTCAGTGAGATTTTTTAGGCTTCGATTATTCATCCCGGTGCCAATTTAAATCTCAAACCGCAGCGCATTATCTACAGGGAGCATGGAGTGGAACATCTGATCTCTTACCTCTGTGGTTTCTTTTGTCTTTGCTGAGAGAAACCGCCCTGCTGAGCTTTTCAACATGAACTTGCTGAAATTCAGTGCAGCTAATATACATGATTTTCATCTGCTGTTGTTTCCTTTGCAGAAACTTCCTAAACTTTAACAAGGCTTGAAGCATATTTTAATTTTTTTAAACTGATACACTGACAGATACATGACTTCCTCCTGGTTTTCTTCTGATGCAAGACTTCAGCGCTCGCTCACTTTGCGATGCTCTTGTGGTTAATCCATTCCCAGTCTAGTTTATGATACAGACTTTTACATCCCAATTGTGGCAAGAATCACATCTCATGTCTTGTTTAATAGCATGTTGGTGTAACATTGCCTCTGCAGCACATTAAGTATATTTACTACCACCTTTTCTTCAGGAAATAGCCTTGGCAGGGTGAAGTAGCATCAGGAAGGGCACCTCTTGAAATTTAAGTCTGCGATTTATAAATAGGCATCTTCAGAATCGGGTGCCACATTTTTAATCTTACAACACCTCAGCGCTTTGGCTCGGGTACAGATGCCAAGTCCAGCTTAACGTCTTTTCATTGTGATCTATTATTGCTAATGATAAGTGCTGTCAGGTGCTAAACAAGAGACCTGAAGCAGATGCTGTAATAAACCCTCTGTCTTAGAGCTTCAATGAATTTGCTAATTTCATGGTACATCATGCAAGACTGTGTTATATTAGGTTTGCGTCTAAATAATGCATATCGCCATTTTTTCCTGTGATAATATCAAAGTGTCTATTAAATTTTCATGGTAAAATGCCATGCCTATAAAGTCTCCAGTGTCTGGTTAATTTTCATTCATTTTAAAGGTATGAATTTATGTAAGGTATTTCTGCAATGAAACCTTAAATCTAAAAAAAAAAGCCCACTATATGGGGTTACCTCAGTTATCGTAGAAAGTCAGATGGCAGCTGGAAGGAAGATCGTCGCCCTATGTGCAAAGCGTACTGAAAGACAGCAGAGATCGGGGAGACAACACATGGAACATGATAACACATCTAGAGGAGCAGCAGCACCCAACAATATCTGCTAAATTCAAAGTCAAGTTTATGCTGTCTGCAAATAATGAGGAACATTTAGCATCTGGCTTTAGTGAAACAAATATTAGCATGTTACTGGTCACAACTTGTCTGCATGACTGTTTTTCAGTTGAAATGAGTATTTGATTCATTTTAAGTGAAAAGCAAAAGGACAAAGTAACTTTACCTGATGATGTCATGATGGCTGACAAAAGGCAGAAACACTGCTAATGTTACTAATGCAACCCTTATAATTGTGTCAAAAGGTAACCTCACTGAACATTACAATTACAAAGTTATATTCTTGAATAACATATCAATGATTGCGGTAGCTAATATTTAAAACTCTGCAAAATTCCCTTTTAAAGTACAATTTATATGTGGACATCTGGCTTCACCCAGCAGCCTGTTGAAAAAGCCGGTAATATTTATCCTGTATTTCAAACAACTGTTCAGCAGGAACTTATGCGATCTCACACGGTCAACTAGATTGCATTGTTTCCATATGAGCTCTTAGTTTCATATTTGACGCTTCTCCCCAGTGTGCGTTATACTCCACACCATGGTATCACACCTTGTTCCCTTATATTTTTTTCCTATTTTCACATGTCAGTCTTTCTTCCAGACACACATACACTAGCTGGTCCCAGATTACCCATTCAATGCTCAGATAGTGAATATTGCAGTGGTGCACAACCGTACAGGGAACGTATCAGAAATGAAATAATGGGACAATAAGTTGTCCAGAAACTGTCAAGGGAAAAGGGGCAGCTGGATCTGCCGATATGGCCGATGTTCTTCAGGGACATTGATTAAAGCAATATATTTTTTCAAGACAGAACGCAGAGCGTGGAGTAACATAAAACATCCACTGAGTGGGGAAAGCTTGTTGTGTGGAGGGCTTGGAATAAAACTATCTCATTTTCATTGCAGCATGTGGTTCCATTTAGTCACAACTTAAAGCTGTAATGCATCCATTTTTGTTCTTAGTTCCTCACATGCTGTGCACTCCAATTTGCAAGAAAGTTACATAAAAACAGAATGCAATGATGTTCTTTTCATTCAAGTTCTGAATTTATAGAAAGCATGAAAGCTGTCCTTGAAGGTCCACTCAGACAAACAGTATAAATTGCTTTACGGCATGTCTTATCATGATATTTCCTGATGTTTTGGATAAAATAATGAACTTGAATACTTCAATTAAATACCAAAGGGATAAAACATAACTTTGTGGCCTTCTCTGCAGATCAGGATAAATTCAATTACTAGAATTGTGTCTCTTTCAAACTTAGTGGTTATTATTTGAGTTAATAGGCAAATTTAATGTATAATAGCGTTTTCCCAAACTAACATGTACAACGTATCGATACACGCACCAAAAAATTTTATTTAGCAAAGTTTAGCAAACTTCAGTGAACTTATTTGTGATGTGCTGTGTGTGCATGAGTCGTGTTCAATGACTTTGAACGTTTTGAAGCGAATGAGAAGTGCCAAATACTAGGCTGATCCCACATGAACTCCTCTAAAAACAGATTTGGATGCTTTTTCTGTCTTCTTTGTGCACCAGATGAGCTTAACACTTACATTTCCCTTTCCTCTGTTTGATTAGTTGTTACTTGTCACTTTTCTAACACACATCTTGAAGCAAGACATAAACTGAAGAAGTCCAAGTTGGCAAAAGCTAAAAGTATGAAATGCTTAGTGATGGGGAGCTGGCGAGTAGGTGGCAGAGGAGGAAAAGTCACACTGTAATTCTTGATGAAGGTACTGTAAATATTTAATAACAAAGGGGGGCTCTAAATGTACAACATTTTAAATGGAAAGAATCAAAGAAAATTCCTGCAAGAAACTGCGTGTTCAGCTCAGGAGCTCCTGAGAAAGACAACTTTCTGGGCTGGCTGCACAGTTTTACTTTGAGCTCCGGCTGACGGGACAAATTAGGCTGCAAATATGAATGTCTTGCTGATTTATGGTAAAAACACTATCACAGTCTGTCAGTTCTGAGGCTTTAGCATACAAATAATCTCTTCTTAAGTGCTCTGAAAATACTTCCAATTTGACCTTAAGCACAGAAAGCCATAGCACTCATTTAGTAATTATTTTCAAGATAAATTACTACATTACTTCATTGCATACATTAGGATATATTTATCTATGTATTTCACAGCTGTACTTTTTTGCATTTCATTGTGGTTTAATTTCCTATAACTTTGGTGCCACATAATGTAGATTTTCACATGTAGAAGCTTGTTTTTCTACCCTAATAAATTTAAAATACCCTTCAGGTGAATAGCATGTAGCTCTCTATTAAACATTTCTGCTTAGTCATATGGGGGTTTTAAGGCAAAACCACTGAAACCTTCTTGTGCTTTGATTTTAAGGGGACTGCGACCATATTCTGTAATTTTTTTAAGAAACTCTAATTCTCTCAATAAAAGGAAGGACATTTCGATTCTGAGGCGCTCATGCTCGTAAGACATAGTGGGTATTTAATACAAACAATTTTCTGGAACATTGGATTAATTGGAGTGCCTGGAGATTGTTTGCTGTAAGCATATTTGTAATCATTCACACTTAGGAAACTGGTATCTGGGTCTTAGGCTGTAAACTACAGCCCACTGAGGCTGAAAGCAAATACAAACCCCTGCTGCTTTGAGGATCTTTGAAAACTATCCATTGATGTGTCCAGGGTCTCCCAAAGGGTTCAGACGTAAGCTATACTGCATGAGGATATGGAAATGTGCCATTATAGAGGGCGAGGAAAGACATTAGAAAGCATTGAGGAAAGCCGTGAAAATAAAAAGGATGTAGCTATTTGTCTTTTGCAATTATTTTTATTTACCAACACATAGAAATTTAAAGACAGTGGGCATCCAAACGTTATTGTTATTTTGTTATTTTGTCTGTCATTTGGGCAATAATTGGTTGCAACATTTTGAATATTCATACAGAATTTCTAAATTGTGCAAGTCTTGGTATTTAGTGCACTATGATTGAAAATTCATAAGGGACATTCATATCATGTGGGCAACATGGATGGAGCTTTCCAGGCTCAGACAGAGGAGTAAATCGCTGTTTTTACTCCACACTCTTTTTTTCCCACTGCTGCAGAGAGAAAGAGAGAGAGAGAAAGAGAGAGAGAGAGAAAGAGAGACACTGCGTAATGCTTAAAAAAGTCCTCTGGATTGACAACGAGTAGAAGAAGTAGACTTAGGACAAGAGCATGAAACACCATAAAAGATGCAAAGAAGAAAAGCTGCAACACATTTTGCTGTACCTTCGGATAGAATCTTTTTAAGCTTTTATAAACTCTTATAATTTTTATGACTGGCTTTTCTTGACTTTTCCTGGATAAGAAACGTCTATGAATCCTAAATGTCCCTCCAGGTGAACACTGACTTCTAATATATGTTGGAATATGAAATGGAATATAAAAAAACAAAAATAAATTTGCCATCAGAAAACCTAATTTCTAGCATTGACATACAACAAATCAATTTCCATTTTGAAAAATGAAACAGACGAGGATGACAACATACATCTTTCATCTAAACGTAAAGATTTATGATAAAGATTAAAAGCAATCTGGTTTATAATGTGATGTCATTGCATCTGAAATGATTATTGATGATTCTGTCCATTGTACTTGTAAAAATGTAAAAGCAGGTATTTATAATGATGGATTGCATGCATCAGCACCGCAGTCTATGCAAGACGCTTTTAATATGTCTCTGAAAAATAATGAGAAAAGTTGTTAAGGTAACTAAATTAAACATTTTACTGCTTTTCTTTCTTTTTACTAAGCTCACTGGTGTCCAGTACACCGTCCTGGACCTCAGCTTATCACTCATGTGACTCTGTCTGTCAACAGAACATTAAAAGACAGTGAAGTCTTTCAAGAGGAAGTGAGTGTACGGCATCTGAGAATGGCTAGTCTAAATGTAAATAGGAGCAGCATTTCTGGGTGAGCTTATCCTTTTCCCAATACTCTGAGCTGTAGTGGATAAGACGGCCAAGCCTGCAATTACTCACTGTCTCTTGCCAGCACTGCTTTCATTACACCCTTAGAGTAAGCCCCCAAAATAAAATGAAGTAAAATAAAAGCAGTGCTGTTCACGCTGCTGATTTGATACCTTTTTTGACATTCCAGCAGCAAACTGAAGGCCTGGAGGGCTACGACTGATGTTAGGGTGCCCAGATGCATTTACTAACTTATATAAGACTAATTTAATTGATTTAGTTATGATGACACTTATAAATGTGTTTTCTCTACTGACTTTAAACGTCTCAAAGCTGCACAGGAATTTGGCAGACTTTACCTTCTTATCAGTTCTGGGGCATCATATATATCTCATTTAGAGAAAGTTTATTTTGAGATTCCACTGCTGTTGTTCAAACATAAACGTAGCTCCTCAAGGCAGTAAGAAGAGCATAAGAAGCTGCTGCCTCTCGCACTGTACAACATTACTGGGTTAAAAATAACCTAATTTAGGTAATGTTGCTAACCCAGTAAAATATGGACCAACCCAGCCTGGTTTGACTGATCACAGCAGGATGTTGCTGTTGCTGTCACCCAGTTTAAAGTGACTAATGTTTAACGCAGGTAGCCATTGTGCTGATGTGGAGTCAAAAGTTAATGTAATGACAAGAGTGACCAGCAGGTGGCACTGTATTTTGGAGAAGCTGATGGTTGCCAGAATGGGTAACAGGTTAAGAATGGTCTATGGCAGGGATGTCAAACTCATTTTTGTTTTGGGCCAAATCAAGATCATGAATGCTCTTAAAGGGCCGGTTGTGCCAGAATTTATTGATAAAACCTGTTCACAAACTGTTAAAATATCAATGAATTCTTAAAATTAGATAATATTCTTGATCATCTTTTTAGTCGCTCTGGGATTTCATGATACTTTTTGTATTGTTTTTTTTTTTAGCAATGAAAATCAAAGTGTTTGTGGTACTAATTTGGAAATATTTGTGATTATTTTTTGTTGGTAAATGTGACTTTTTATTGCTTTCTGTATAGATTATGGACTATAATCTGACATAATTTAAGGCGGAGGCAGCTATTTAGTACAAGTAATAAAGTCCTTGACAATTTTTGAGAAAAATTAAATATAAACTCCCAGTTATTTTCCAAACATTATGAGCAAAAAAAGTTTGGGAATTTGTTGATTTTGAATGAATTTCCACAATAATTCACAAGAAACTGGAGGAACTGATTGATATAATTTGTCAGTAAACATGTAAAAACTGAATTGATTTGATTGATAAAATAATATGTAGGCACATTAAGTGTTTAGTCTTGAGTTTAGAGGGCCACATAAAAAGCCATGGTGGGCCAGATTTGGCCCACGGGCCTCGAGTTTGACACATGTGATCTATGGTGTTGAACAGTAGAGTTTGGAGTTGTTCTCATGGGTTAGACGTGTATATTGTGTTACTTTTAAAAAGTACTACAAGAACATATATACCAGGAGTAAAACTGAGTGCAATCACTGATTGTGTTTAAAATGGAGAGCATGAATAAGACATTTTGTAGCAAAACTTAGAATTTGGGTAATGAGATTCAAGTCTATAATAAGATACTGTATGAAATATTATCCATTTATGCTGATTTGAATATGGGACATAGCTTGTGGCAGGAAAGGCCAGCTATCTTTTACATGTGGTGCCCATATGCTTCAGAAACATGCTGGAAGAAAGAGGTCATAATGGTATTTTCTACAAATTACATCATTATCTTAATGCATCTCAAATGCCAACTAAACCCAGCTAAAATGAAAAAATTTGTGATTTACACAGATACAGAAATTCTGAATTATTTCAAGATGCTTCTTTTTAAATTGAATAATATATATCATGTCTTGAAAGACATATAAATCTGTTTAAAAGGAAAACTACAGAAAAATAAAAAAAGCTGCAAAACCCATAGTCGCATACGTGTGCACACTCTTCAACCAGTACATGGCTGAAACTCTTTTAGGATTCTGTCTTTTTAAATTAACACCTACCATCAACTGTAAATAATCTGACAAACCAAAAATGAAGTTTAGCTGTCATGGTTGGATTTTCAGAACATTTTCTTCCTTTAGTCAAAGCCATAGTTTGCAGTGAGATGATCGTTTGAGCTAGGATCAAAAATTTTACCAAGATATAATTTAGGAATAAAATATAAAGACTGGGCAGCAATACATAGAACTCTGGTATAGTAACAGTAATTAATGAATCCTGAAAATATGGGACAATAGTAATATTACAGAAACTGGAAGAGCAGGGATTTTATATCACCAAATTCTGTTGGGATTCATGTCACAAAATGTCCTCTATTCTCCATTTGTTTTGAATAAAGAGTAGGAATGCAAAACAGAAACATTGTGTTGCACGTTAAGCATCCACGCCGGGTTAAAATGTGCCAAAGAAAAGATTTGTAATGGTCTGATGAAACCAAGCTAGAAATGTTGAGCCACAAATCCAAAAGACAAACAAACACTAAAAGCAACCCTTGCCCAAAGTGAAATGTAGTACCAGCAGTGTCATTATCTGGTGTCTCTTAGCTTAAGATCAAGGTCTGTGAAATCATGAGCAACTCCAAACGCCAGTTATCATGACTCAAAATCTTCAGATTTATCAAGGTGAGTCTCAGCTTAAATCTATATCAACAAAATAATTGATCAAGTTAGTAAATGTAGTAAAATCAAGATGTGCAATGTTGACCACTACCAAAACACGCGAGACAGTGAATCAGAACAAAGATGGTTTAACAAAGTATTAGTTTAAATTAGTGCAATCATGTAGTTTTTCCTTCTAAAAACGTCTTGTTTTTATAAATATCAGTTCAGGGAAGATCAACCAGGTTGTTGTTCAAAATGACACCCATTAAAAAATTATGATGTTCTAGACCAGGGGTGTCAAACTCAATTTCACCAAGGGCCACTTCAGCATATTGGCCCCCCTCAGCGGGCCACATTGACGATATAAATCAGGAATGCCCAAGTGCAGTCCTCCAGACTGCAACTTTTAGATGCATCCCTGGTAAAACATACCCCAGACAAAAAGTTGACTTCCCTCATTAGCAGCAACTCAGTTCTGTAGAGGCCTAGTAATGAGTCAATGATCCAGGTGTTAGAGAAGGAACGCATCTAAAGTTGCAGTGGTAGGTCTGGAAAACTAGACTTGGGCAACCCTAGCATAAATGTATGAAAAAACAATGTTAAAAATAAATTAAACAACACCTCA
>CAEFZY010045309.1:0-11026 GCA_903066815.1 Brachyrhaphis roseni
GTGACTGGGACTGATGTCCAGAGGGCATGAAGAAGGCTTTAACTTTTTAACAATTTTAGTCAAGTCATTTAGGGATACCGGCTCAAAACTTTCAAAGGTCGCATTGCAAACTGGTGGAGCCACTGGATCCACACTAGAAAGAGGTGATAATCTAAGATCAGAAATTTTGTTTCAGAGAAATGTCAGAAAGTCTTCACAGAGAATGAATGAAAGCATACCAACATTTCTGTTACAGGGACAAATAAGAGATTTCAACGTGTTAAAAAGCATGTTTGGTATGTGACAGTTTAAGAAAAAAAGGTTTGACAAGAACCTAGATTTTGCACATTTCACAGCTCTCTGATAATTAGCAAGTCCATCTCTAAATATTTGCAAAGAAACCTAAAGATGATCTTTCCTCCACCTGCGCTCAGTGTGTCTGCACTCCTGTCGGAGTTCACATGTTCGTTCATTTAACCAGGGTCGTGCCATTGTCTTAGACCGCTTCAGCCTAAATTGGACTGCTGAGTCCAAAACCTCCATACAAGATTAATTAAAATTAGAGATGAATTCATCTGGGGTGAGGTTTTGAGAGTCAGAATTATGTGATTCGCTAAACTTGTCAGTTAATAAAGAGGCTGTCAGAGAGTTTATTATGCGAACTCGTATGCTGGGGCGCAGGGTCTGATCACACTGTGGGACGGTGCAACAGAGAACATCACAGCAAAATGATCAGAAAAATGTGTTTCACAGATCTCAATCATATGAGAGTTAAGACCAAAAGACAACATAAAGTCCAAATCCAGGACACTTGACTTGGAGTCAGAAGCCACTCAGTCAGATTAAAAGAGTCAGTCAAGTTTAAAAACTTTTTGGCTAGTAGTTTGGATTTACAAAAGGCATGAATATTTAAGTCCCCAAAAATCAGAAAGTGATCATGTGACTGGGACTGATGTCCAGAGGGCATGAAGAAGGCTTTAACTTTTTAACAATTTTAGTCAAGTCATTTAGGGATACCGGCTCAAAACTTTCAAAGGTCGCATTGCAAACTGGTGGAGCCACTGGATCCACACTAGAAAGAGGTGATAATCTAAGATCAGAAATTTTGTTTCAGAGAAATGTCAGAAAGTCTTCACAGAGAATGAATGAAAGCATACCAACATTTCTGTTACAGGGACAAATAAGAGATTTCAACGTGTTAAAAAGCATGTTTGGTATGTGACAGTTTAAGAAAAAAAGGTTTGACAAGAACCTAGATTTTGCACATTTCACAGCTCTCTGATAATTAGCAAGTCCATCTCTAAATATTTGCAAAGAAACCTAAAGATGATCTTTCCTCCACCTGCGCTCAGTGTGTCTGCACTCCTGTCGGAGTTCACATGTTCGTTCATTTAACCAGGGTCGTGCCATTGTCTTAGACCGCTTCAGCCTAAATTGGACTGCTGAGTCCAAAACCTCCATACAAGATTAATTAAAATTAGAGATGAATTCATCTGGGGTGAGGTTTTGAGAGTCAGAATTATGTGATTCGCTAAACTTGTCAGTTAATAAAGAGGCTGTCAGAGAGTTTATTATGCGAACTCGTATGCTGGGGCGCAGGGTCTGATCACACTGTGGGACGGTGCAACAGAGAACATCACAGCAAAATGATCAGAAAAATGTGTTTCACAGATCTCAATCATATGAGAGTTAAGACCAAAAGACAACATAAAGTCCAAATCCAGGACACTTGACTTGGAGTCAGAAGCCACTCAGTCAGATTAAAAGAGTCAGTCAAGTTTAAAAACTTTTTGGCTAGTAGTTTGGATTTACAAAAGGCATGAATATTTAAGTCCCCAAAAATCAGAAAGTGATCATGTCTCAGCGATAGACTTGTCACAAAGTTTGTAAAATCCTGAATAAAATCTTTATTAAACTTAGGCGGCCGATACACCAGAGCGCACTGGACTGGGCTGTCCAGGTTGATCAGAAAAGTCTAGCTCAAAGCTACAGATTTTGCCTGTTGGCCAGATACCGGCCAACAGGCACACTGCAGGATACAGGTATTAGTACCTGTATCCTGCAGTGTGTGAAAGCCCCTCAACCTTGCCTCATGACCCTCATTCTGTGAGAGAAGATAATTGCTTGTCAGAAATAAATAGAGAGATTAATGAATTAATTAGTGCTGGGAAGTTTACCTTTTCAGAACAGCACTTACAGATGTGACACATCACGCCTATTGTTTTACCAGCTATTTAGTCTTGAACAATAATATTCACATAACAAATTGCCTCCTGCACTGATGTAAAGCACACAGAAACTGTCCTTATCTTTGAATTTAGCACTAATCCAGACAAAAGCTTTTTAAGTGCAGCTCCTTCATCATAATTACTTTTGTGAGATCTTGTGCCTGTTTGAGGTAGAACAAGACAGAGCACATTAATCTACATTAGCAGTAAATACTCAATCACTTGATGTATGCAAATGTTACTACTGTGCCAGAACTTGAGCAGCTTTTATTGCAAATATGTAATAATGCATAAAGACTGTAGAGAACTTCTTGTTTTTTTCAAAATTTCTTGCAGCACCACTGTCATCACCAGGTGGTGCAGCCTCAGAGCCACTTGCTAAGCTGCTAATACCCACTTTAGGAGAATCACCTAGAATTGTAACTAAGCTGCATATCCCTCAATGGAGTTAATTCAGGTTTACCAGTGGTAAAATGACAAGCAAATGGAAAAATCAAATACATAAAGACTGTACAATAAGGAAATAATTACAACTTAAAGAAAAATACTGTAGTTATTAAAAGTGGTTTAAGAATGTACAAAATTCCCATAATTGGATTACTTCAAACCTAAGGACTGTGGGATTTTCTTACTTTTATTAGGCCTGAGCAGCGAAGCCCTGCGAAGGGCTATTGAAATTGTAGTGTTTTTTATTCTTATGCTTCTGTGAAATGAATTGGCATTTTGGGCGCTTTATCATATTCAAAACCTCACCAAACTTGGCAGTTGCGTCAAGTCTGTGTGAAAATTATGTATTTTAAGGACGTTGCAAAAGAAACGGCTCAACAGCGCCACCTGGCAACTTTCAAAAAACCCTCAGCATTTACCTTAGTTTATCGTAGAGATGTGAGATGCACAGAAAATTAAATTAATGTCATAGTGCAAGTCAAACAGGAAGTCGGCCATTTTGGATTGAAGTTCTGATTTTGACTCCATTTTGGCCGTTTACGGCCTCTGCATTTGATCAGACTTCTACTAGGGATTTCCATTGATTGGCTTCAAACTTGGTCAGATTGTTCATATATCATAGCTAATTAAAAAATTATCAAAATGGTAAGTTTTCGTGCATGCTGAATGGGTGTAACCAGGGGTCAAAGTTTGCCTACTCGCCATGAAACAGGAAACTGTTATACAGTGAACCCTAGCTACAACGCGGTTCACCTTTCACGGTCTCACTGCTTCTCGGATTTGCGTCGTGCATTGTGTTCTGCATTCTGATTGGCTAAACAGTCTCCGCTTCTTCTCTACCTGTGTGTTAATAACGTTGCGGTTTAATATGTACATGTACGTAAAACAGCTTGCCAAATTTAAGTTTGCAAACATAATCGATGGTGGCATGTCGGTTTATAAGAATCTTTTTTGCCCAGAAGAAAATAGAGCGACAACAACTACCGATAACTATGTCCTTCTCTCGAAAAAACACACCTGCACCGCGGGTTTTAGAAGAAAAAACCGCTACAGAGCGGAATCAGGATGCAGATGCTCAGTCAGAAGAGCAGTGAAATACATGTGAGTCACTATTTGTCCTACTGTACTTTGTATTTTTTATCATAATCATTTTTCATTTACTCCCATTCTAATCCAATGACTCGGGTCGCGGTGCGGAGATCAAATTGCTGATCTCCGCAATTTGAAGCCTTCAGTTCGTAAAAAAAAACAAACAAAAAAAACGTTTATATGGTACTTTTATTTGTTAAACAAATGCTTGGGCCTGTAAAAAGATTTTTGTTCTTTGGTTTTAATGTATTATGGAGTATTTCATTGTATAATAATTGTAAAAAAAAAAAATAAAGGTTTCTACTTCGCGGATTTCACCTATCGCGGGTTCACTGTATCTCCTACACAAAATTTCAGAGGCACCAAACTTTTAGTGATTGATCACCATTGGGGCACTCGAGTACCCAACTGTCAAATTATGGCATCACTTAAGCCATGCCCCCTGTGAACAGGATGTGTCATGTTTTACTGTGATCAGTTCATCAGATCTCTGACAACCCCAGAGCTGTGTGTGCAGGTGCAGCTGATGCACACCCAAAACCTGCAGGATACTTTGGATTTAGCAGTGGAGAGGGAGTGCTTGGTTGGCGTAACGATAGAGTTGACCAGATAGGACAACCACCGGCATGCAGATATGCGGAGGGGGCAGAGCTGAACCAGGAAAAACCTGCTTGGGTCTCAGAGTTGGCGGAAATGGTTTGAGCGGTGTCGCTGCACTCGACGCGGGACTCCTCTGCAGCCCCTGTCCTTTGTTGGGGCTGTGGCCAACCAGGGCATCTTCTCAGACGGCGTCCTAAAGCAGTCAAGAAGTAGGGAAAAGATACAGGGTCTGCATGGGGGAGGCATTGCAGACCCTTCCCGTACCCTCCACACCTTCATCGCCAGCAGGCGCGGCCCGACAGCATCGACAGGGGGCCCTGGCCCAGACCCCCCCCAGAAATGGATTCAAGGCAAGGCCAAGCGACCATGGCCACACGTGTGTTGGGGATTTTTGTTATGACCCAGTCACAGTGGAAGGGATTTCCTGCACGGCCCTGATTGACACTGGTTCCACAGTAATGCTAGTGAGGCCTGATGTGGTACCAGACTGGACTCAGATTCAGTCCACTACAGTGCAGCTGCACACAGTCACACGGTACATGGCACCTATAAAGGGGAGGGGGACAATGACTGTTAATGTAGGTGGCCGATCTATCACCCAACCTGTGTGGGTAGCAGAGGTGCAAGACGTGAATATTGGGGTTGGACTTTTTAAGGGCTGCGGGGTGCCAGGGCTGAGGGGGGGGACATGGAGTTTTAAGGAAGGTTTTCTCATTCTGGTGCTGGCCACAGTTTCTGATCCAGTTCTGCTGGGGCCTGTGGTCTGTCACACAGAACCTCAGATTGCAGCTGTTAAGCACACCTCACCTCAGACCAACCAGATTGCTGCCGCAACAGCCCCCACACCTACAAACTCTATACCCCCGGGTTTGGTTGTCTCATAAGACAGAAGATGCATCAGTAACCATGGTGCAGAACATCTGGGCAGACAACTATAAGGGTTTGGACACCCAGCAGCAAGAACAACTGTGGCAGCTGCTTGTGGACTTTAAGACAGCTTTGCTCTATGTAAAGACCAGGTGGGGTGGACTCGGTTGGTGGAGCATGACATTCTGACAGGGGATATACCCCCGATAAAATGTCGGCGCCACCGGCTCCCCCTGGCCCGTCAGGAAGCATGTGACAATGGAGTGTTGGACATGGTCCAGGCTTGCATTATTGAGCCTGCAGAGAGCCCCTGGGCAGCTGCTGTTGTCATGGTGCCCAAATGGAATGGAGAGTGGTGCCTGTGTGCTGATTACAAGCCGCTGACTGGGGTGACAGAAAAAGATTCATATTCACTGCCTAGGGTCGATGAGTCACTGGACCTGGTGTCAGGCTCCAACTGGTTCTCGACTCTGGATCTTCACAGCAGTTATTACCAGGTTCCCCTATCAACCAGTGCCAGACCAAAGACTGCTGTTTGCACGGGACGAGGACTTTGGCATTTTAAAGTGGTCTCATTTGGGTTGTGCAATGCACCCGCCACCTTTTCAAGGCTAATGGACTGGGTACTGGCTGACATTCCTCGCTAAGAGTGCCTGGTGTATCTGGATGACATACTGGTCCATGGCACCTCTTTTGCTACGGCCCTGGGCTCACTCTGTCGAGTGCTGGAGAGAATTCGAGCAGCAGGCCTGAGACTCCACCCAGATAAATGTAATTTCATGCAACAAGAAGTGACATTTCTGGGTCACCGAGTTGGAAGGGAGGGAATCAGCACATCCATCCATCCATTTTCTTTACACCCTTGTCTCTAGTGGGGTTGAGAGGTGCTGGTGCCTATCTCCAGCTATGTTAAAGGCGAGAGGCGGGGTACACCCTGGACAGGTCGCCAGTCTGTCACAGGGCAACACAGAGACAAACAGGACAAACAGCTATGCACACACAAACTCACACCTAGAAAGACCAATTAACCTGAAAGGAATCAGCACAATGGAAGACAAAGTAAACATGGTGGCAGAGTGGCCAATCCCCACAAATCAAAGAGATCTTAAGTTTCCTGGGGCTGGGTTCTCTGGGTACCAGAGGTTTGTGCGGGGATTTCCAAGTATAGCGGCTCCCCTGTTCCAACTCCTCCAGAAGAACCGAGACTACATGTGGACTGAACAGTGCCAGGGAGCATTTGACTGTCTGCGGCAAAGTCTGACTGAAGCCCCAGTACTTGCTCCTGTTGACCCCTCTCTCCCTTAACATTCTTGACACAGATGCGAGTAACATGGGGTTGGGGGTGTCCTTTCCCAGTTGGGGGATCAAGGGGAGAGGGTGGTGGGGTATTTCAGCAGCGTCTGTAACAAGGCAGAGAGGCACTACTGTGTGACAAGGTGGGACTTGGTGGTGGTGGTACTTTCTCTGCACCATTTTAAGTACTACCTGTGTGGCCTGCCTTTCACTATAAAGACTGACCACTCTGCTCTCCAATGGATGGTGTCTTTTAAAGAACCTGAGGGTCAGGTGGCCCGGTGGCTGGAAGAGCTGCAGTCCTACAACTTCTCAGTTATCCATCGGGCTGGAGCTAAGCACGCTAATGCCGGTGCCCTCTCCCATCGCCCTTGTGCTGCAGGGGGATGCAGTTACTGTAACCGGAGGGAGAGGTTGGAGGAGGAACAGCTGCAACGGAGCCAGCCAGGATCATGTTGGGGTTACTCAGTAATCTGCAGAGAGCTGCAGGCGGTTGGCACAGACAGCTGGAGGCATCAACAGGAACAGGATCCAGCCTGTGTTGCAGTGGGTGGAGAGACAACTGAAGCCGCCATGGAAGGAGGTTGTTGGGCTCTCGCTGGCAACTAAAGGATTGTGGTCCAAGTTTGAGGGTTTGCGTTTGAAAGATGGGGTGCTGCAGAGGGCATGGAAAGACACCGGCACGGGTGAGGAGCGATGGCAGATTGTAGTCCCCAAAGGCCTGAAAGATGTAGTCCTGCAGGCCATGCATGAAGCATTTGGGTCCAGACAAATGGACCCAAATGCTTCATTTGGGTCCCTAGTCCTTCCCTAGTGGGACCCAAATGAAGCATTTGCCAATCCCCATTTGCGGGGATTGGCAACTCTGCCACCATCTTTACTTTGTCTTCCATTGTGTGGAGTGTCACAAAAACACTCCGCAGCCTCCGGCAGGGGTTTTAGTGGGGCTGGTGCAGGAGGGACGTGGAGGACTTCTGCCACTGCTGTGACCCCTATACAGCACAGAAGGGGCCGACAGGTCAGTCACATGCCCAGTGGATGTTATGGGTCCACTACCACACTCAGACAAGGGAAACTGTTATGTTCTGTCAGCTATTGACTATTTTACAAAATGGCCAGAGGCCTACGCCATCCCTGATCGGGAGGCAGAGACAGTGGCAGATGCCTTGGTGGGGGGGCTGATTAGCAGGTTTGGGGTACCAGACATTCATAGTGACCAGGGCAGAAATTTTGAATCACGGGTGTTTTCTGTCATGTGCAACCGTCTTGGCATCCAGAAAACAAGAACGACACTACTACATCCTCAGATCGACGGACTGGTGGAAAGACTCCACCGCGCCTTGGGACAGCAGCTGGCCATCCTCATAGCGGAGCATCAATGAGACTTGGACGAGCACCTTCCAACGGTGCTGATGGCATGCCGCTCAGCTGTACAGGACTCCACAGCATGCACTCCATCATTCCTCATGTTGAAGAGGGAGTTGCGCACACTAGCTGAAGTGTCCTGCAAATGCACCTGCTGTTCCAGCTGGTCCTTAGTCTGCCAGGAAGCTTCAGGACAGGTTGGAGACAACACATGTATTGCTCGGAGACAACAGGAACAAGCAGATGTGCATCAAAAACGGAACTATGATGTAAGAGCTAAGGGTTGACACTTTACACCAGGAGAGCTGGTCTGGGTTTACAACCCTTGGAGAAAGAAGGGTCGTTGTTGATGTCCCAGGGTTGCAGTCTGAAGTGTCGCAGGGAGCTCGCCCACACCGGATGAGTAGGGCCCCAAGATGGTTTGATGACTTTGTGGGCGAGGATCTCTATAGTGGGGGGGGGTAGTGTAGCAATTCTGTGTTTTAATTCTGCTGGGGTCCATATAGTTATGTGTACTTGTTATAAGTTGCATTGTGATCATTAATGTGATGTAGAGTGTGATGGGATTCCTCCATCTGATTCTGCTGACTCACACTCACTTGTCATGTGGGAGGGGGACCGGTAGAGCGGCAGGACCAGGACCAGAAGAGGAGGAGAGTTCAGTGAGCAGTGAAGCTATCGGTTGAGTGTACTGGTTTGTTAGAGGCGTGCGCTGCAGCCTCAGGAATAGCAGCTCGTACTTATTCGAATAAACACTTTTCAATGCGGAACTACATCTGTGGTGTTGGCATCATTACAATATCAAGCCACAACAAAAAAAGCCTCCATGATGTTATAACATGAAGTGGAATGATTGTTATAATAATAATAAAAAAAATCACAATAAAACTATTTCTGAAACTAACATAAGTTTGTTTATATATGTACTGCAGTGTTTATAATTAATCAAAGATAATTTGCATTTTAAAGCAAACTTGCCACCAGCTGGCAACACGTTAGCAGCCTGTAGTGGAGGTTCTACGTTTTAAACTTGAGGCTGGTGGAATGTTCACACTTGCCACTGTGTGTCGATCAGGACAAACTGAGGAGGGGATTTCTTGCTGGGAATCTCTCTTTATTTCGCTGTTACAGCAGTAGTACAGATGTGCAGCAGAAGGTAGGCTTGCAGTTGGAGAGGTGGGTGTGTGTGTGGTCTAAAACATAACAGAAATAAGCCCACATTAATTCACCTCACACATTTATCAAGTACAAGTGGCAACAGTGACACCTGCTGGCCACAAACTGACTACACGCTTATCAAATGCTACAACCGATAGCTAAACAGGCTTACTCACGTGGACTAATTAAAGGTCGCAATAAACCGGCGACTCTTACAACTACAGCATCAACATGTAATACAGACGGAACTACTAAGTAAACTAACAACAATCACTTACAGTAAGTCAAGAACGCACATCGACTCCAACCGAAACCGTCAGCAGCAGCTGCGTGTCTCCACTCTCAGAGCTACAGTACTTTTGCCGCTGCTGGATGTGCTATAAAGAACTCGCCACCGGGTGGCGCACCTCCCTTTCCCAGACCAAAGTAATCAACACCCGAGCCTTTGTAACACAGCCTTTGTCCCTTCGGGCTCCTTTCGTGACCCACATTTCATTTCCATTCGGTTCTTGTCCAGTTCTGTTGTCGTCTAACTCGGAGTAGGATGTCACCAGCTTGAATTTACCAAAACTACTAACTATTATCAAGGCTCTTATTAAGGCAATATTACGCGAGTAAATATTTGAGCAGCATCTCTTATCTTCCCTGGACTCATAATGATGCTGTTCTTCTTTTTAAAAGTTTCAAAAACACTGAAAGTGTGCAATACCATCACCATCTGGTCTGGAGTGTGACCAGGAGCTAATGCCGTTCAATAATAGATCTTACATCACACATCTGACAGTGGATTGGGTAAAGACAGCTTTTAGTTAAAAAACTGAAAACAACAGATCATATTCGGAGAAATGTAAAACTGAAGATACCTCCTTACATTTAGTGTTAAGGACAAGTATTGTTTTTGTTGTAGCACCTCTGTCACTAAACTGTCGATGTTGGATATTTTGAGGTATGAACATATTATTTACTTTGTTAAACAACATTACATCAAGTTCCACTATAAGGACTGTTTGTTTTGTTATTCTTTGATATTTTAACAAAACAGTAAAAGATTATTAAGGCACCTAAAATGGCATACTTTATTAGCCTAAAGTATACACTGAGATGTAATTTAAAACTGAAATTTCAGTATATTTAGTAGTTTACTTTTAAAGTAAGCTTTAACCCTCTCCAGGCAGATGTTGCAGATTTGCAACAGCTAAATGCTGTTGAAATGCTGTTTAAATGTCGCTCTCAAAAAAAGTCTGAATTGTATATTACTACCCCATATAATCATTTTCTCCAAATCTCAGATTTTTCCTGCAACTACAACTTAATTTGAGCCTGAGAGGGTTAAGTACATTTTTAAAAATTCTATTTTTAGCATATTTTTTTAAAATATACACAAAATATCTTTAAAAGCATATTGTTCCATTGGTACACTTGAGCAAATACATATTTTGTTCACTTAAAATATACTAATAAAATAAAATAAAAAGAATTAAAGAGTAAAATTAACTATGTATTTGCTAATACATAGTTTGTCATAATTTTGTGTTAATCATGATGGTTATCAAAAAAAATTTAAACAAAAAAACAACAACAACGTGGAACCATCGAAAATATAAGAAACTGTTCCCCCTAGGTTCCGGAATGCAATGATGCCATTTCCAAATATGGTATAAGACTGGCAGTGGTCTGTCCCCGCCCCCTGCTGCTTGCTGCAGGGAGGAGAAGCACCACTCTGGAACTGAAGGGGGCGCTATTTCCTATAATATCTATCTTTTTTTAGGCCCGAGCAGCTAAACGCTGCGAAGGCCTATTGTATCTGTACTGTTTATTATTATTATTAGGCCCGAGCAGCAAAGCGCTGCGAAGGCCTATTGTATCTGTACTGTTTATTAGGCCCGAGCAGCAAAGCGCTGCGAAGGCCTATTGTATCTGTACTGTTTTTTCTTATTAGGCCCGAGCAGCTAAGCGCTGCGAAGGCCTATTGTATCTGTACTGTTTATTAGGCCCGAGCA
>CAEFZY010045311.1:0-15430 GCA_903066815.1 Brachyrhaphis roseni
GAGCAACAGTACTCAGCTTACCGGCTGTCCTTCACAGTTCTTTTCTTGAAACTTTTACACAGTTTGCACCTTGCATTGTATCAGCACTGTTTGCTACACATGCTGTGCAAATTTCTCAAACAAGAGTGAGAGGTCAGCCACTCCAGAAGTACACTCTTTGATTGTCAGAGATTGACTCCACCTGGTTCCCATCTCCAGCAGGCAGAGCAGAAAGAAGAAGCAGAGGGGAGTGGCTTCCTGGCAGTTCACCAGAACAACCATCCTGTGCACCAGGAGGTTATTTCCTTCACAAGCTTCATTAAAAGATGCCTTCCTCCTAACTATTTGGAAAGTATAAAAACATGCTCAATGTTTTTATAGTTTCCTACAAACAAGGGATGGCTCAACTTACTCCCTACCCTCCTACATCTCAGTTAATTATAGTTATGAAAAAGTGCATTAAGCTCAGTTTATTACTCAAATTAGTTTCAAAAGTTTCTATCGAAGATCATCTGCATTGTTGGTAGTGGTCCCTCTCATTTGTCTCTTGACAATACTCCATAGATTCTCTACGGGGTTCAGGTCAGGCCAGTCTGCTGGTCAATAAAGCACTGTAACACCAGAGTTATTCAATCAGCTTTTGATGCCTTTGGCAGTCGGGCCGGTACCAAGACCTGATGAAAAATTAAATCAACATCTCCATAAAGCTTGTCAGCAGAGTGAATCATGAAAATGTCCCAATAGTTGGCTGCATTGACTGTGAGACTTCAGAAAACACAGTGAACCAACACCAGCAGATGGCATGGCACCTCAAATCAAGGCCACTGGTTGTGGAGGTGGGACCCACAACTGGATGTGGTAAAATATAAGCCTTTTTTCTTTCAGACTCAACTTCTAACTTTGAGTTTATTGTGCCACTCCAGTAAAGGATAAAATACTACAGACAAATAGAGGAAAATACACAGCTTCAGTCTGTCCCTATTCACTGGCTCAAGCAGACTCCAGCACTTTGATGTAAAGAAATGTCAGCACAACATTTTTGTGATGTTAACATTTTTTGAACAATATTTGTATAAAGAAATCTTCCAAAAATGTCCTGAATTTATCAAACTTCTTAATTGATACATGCATTAATTTATTACAAGCATTAAAACAGAAACCTGCTCTAAACAGCTTTGGTTCAGCTCATTTCTCACTGCTTTGCCTCTCCTGTGCAGCTCCACAGACTAACCTGGTGGTCCAGATTTAATCTTGAGCCTCGCATCGACCTCACAACTCCTCAAAGCGTACCAGATCCAGAGAACTCTGTTAGCTCTGAGACTGAACAGTCTCCACCACCTACATGGAAAAGAGTTGCTATGTGGCTCTGTGGCCTGAGTAGTCCAAGCTCACAATCTGCACCACCAAATACACAAAGCAATGATCTGAACTTTCTGCATGAGAAACCTGTTTGGAGGAAAGTCTGCAATTTTAACGCTGTGCTGCTTCTGGCTTTTAATGTGTTTCTCTGGGGATACTTTGCATAAAGTTGTGCTTAGAACTTGTAGCATTTTATCTCAGTATCTGTGGAGGAGTTCTCTTTAATGTTAAGACAAATTGTAAGGTGGAACTAAAATGATTGTCTTGTGTCAGCAAACTAATATGTGAATGTTGTGTTTCAGTATTCAAACACTTGATGAAAAGCTGAACTTTATGATTGATAAAGTCAATGTATACAGACATTATGAATAAAATCATTTCTATAGATGTATAATAACAGTATAATTTACAATGCTCATCAGAAGTAGTGCTGCTCATTTTTGGTTTGAAAGTCCACCTTGAAAATAGTTTTTAATAAATTGTGAGACCAAATCAAATTCTCCTTCTCCATCTGCCATTGTGGGCATAAAATAAAAATAAATTTGCAAGTATTAATGTGTGCAGAGCAGATTGCTGAGGACTTCAGACGTCATTGTGGACCTTCTAGCTCCCCAGTGAGGAGAGTTGGACAGCTGATTGATTAAAAAAAAGACTGTTCATTGCCATATAATTTAATTAATGTAGGCTTACTTTATTGATTTAGAAAGTGTGGGCATATTAGATTACTCCTGTCAACACATAGACACATCTGATTTTGTGAAACACAGACATGTATGAGAATTTGTGCAGCCAAGAGAAACATTACAAGCAAAGAGAATAGACCATTGGAATAGTTTTTATTGGTCTGGAGTAATATTCTAATTCTGAATGCCATGTTTTTAGTAGCTGGAAGCATAAATGCATAATTAACAAAAAATAAAGGCTTTCAAACACACATCTATGTGTAATTCATCTATATAATCTGTTTCACTTAAAGTTCGTGAAATAAACAGATATTGCAAAATTATCTCAATATATCGAATGGGACTGTATTATTGTTCCAGAAATTTCACATACCGGCAATAGCCAACTAAATGATGATAATGCACTTTATTTAAAATGGAACAATGTAAAACTCAAACGTCACTATTTGATGCGCTGTACCAGATTTTAGCAAAAAAAAAAAAAAAAAAAGATCATTTGCATCTGCAGGCTAATTTTTAGGGAACAGTGTATTTTAAAATATTAAATATAAATATGTTTAGTTGTTTTCTTTTGTAGTCAACCATCCACAAATTCATCAAGGTGCTGAAGCTCTGCCGAAAGTTTTTTTTTGTTTTTGTGTGTATTTTTAAGATTCTGTTTTATTTGTATGTAAAATGAGAAAAAACAAAATTGAAAGTAATTGTTTATTGGAAAAATATAGATGTGATAAACATTTCATACACCACTCTGTCTCATGTTAATTTCCAATGAGCATATTATAATGCATATAAACCCCAGACAGTATAGGACAGTGCACACTACAGCTAAGATGTTGTCATCCACAGAAAATAGCATTAAGAAACATGAAGCAGCTCTAAATCCACATGATAACAGCAGCACTGCTGTACTTGCTTTAGTCAGATTATGTGCTCACCCAGTGATTTCAGGTGACTGCCATAATTCAGAATTTTTTTTTCACAGATAGTTCTTCATGACACGGGCATAAGCCAAGATGACCCTGCTCAAAATTCATTTGGCCATGGTCAAGATGAAAATGGTTTGAAGCACTCAAAGGAAGAACACAGACTCCACAGCTTAAATAGCCCATCTTCTTGATTGAGAGAAACAAAAAGTCCACCATGCACATAGTTTAAATTTAAATAATTCAACTATTAGAGTGCTGCTTTACACTGAGAGTGTAAATCATACACTCATCAGTGTAAATGCTTGACACAATTCTGAAGACAGAACCTTAATGATCAAAATTTTATTTTCTATGTCCAGAAGATAAACATTACTACAGTTCTAGACTGCAACCACCTTTCTAGGTTCAGACTTTTTTTGTAGATTCATTAAATAAAATCTCAATATGTATAAATTGAAATTGCAACCTGTAAAGAAATATAATGAAAAAATAAATGCTTTCTAAATAAAGATATTTCTGATGCTTTTTGTTTAGAAGCTTTTATACAGGTATTAGCAGCAATTTTAAACATGATTATCTCTTGAAGATTCTTCTTTTCTGGCAACTTCTTTTTAATTATTTCTTTATCTGCTTTAACAGTCTTTCTCATATAAGGATAAACAATAGTGGTATTGTTTTGGACTTCTATTGACAGCTCTTGCCTATATGTTAGGACACAAGAGGAAGGAATTGCTTGGTTAAGCTGACAACTTCTTTGGAAAATGTTAAAATTTAATTCATCAATTTTTATTTTACACAACCAAATACTCATTCTTTGCTGCTTAGTGAGATATTTCAAAACACTGAAAGACCCAAAGCTTATTCCCCCTTTCATAAAAACACCACCATCACCACCATTAGCCTTCTTAACTAAAAAATGACAAAACAAACTAATACACACATTCTCCAGGGCTGCCAAGCCTAAAACCCCCTGAGGGGGAGCAGCCTTTTTTACCAGGATAGCATCTCCAGGCAAAATGCCTTGAGGTGAACCTGGACCCCACTCCTGTACCTCATCCTTGAGTAACACGTAATTTCCACCAAGATTTTGGCCATATAATGTAGAGCCTTCTCCAGAGCCCTGGGAGAAAGTTGGGCTAGGCAGGAACACAGTGGTTTGGAGTGAACCTGTGGGGCTAACAGGACTTATAGGACTTTTAGGGCCCTCGATGTCCTGTATAATAAGCCCTGAAAGGGAGCTTTGAGTTCTTCCATAAACCAATCCAGATGTACTCTTTGGATCATTGATAACATAGAGGCCTGGAAACGTGTTTGCATGGGTTCCATCCTCCAGTACAAATGTGTTCTGTACATTAGGTTGAACTATGTAATGCATTGGTTGTAGTACAGGGCTAGCGGTGTAGAAAACTGGTGGTTGCTGTAATACAACTGTCTGAGCTGGATAAGAAAGTTTAGCAGAATGACTAATGTTAGTACTACTGGAGTGAGGGAGAGTTGTGGTTGTCAACTGTTTGGTTGTTGACTCTTTGGTTGCTGTACTGACATGAGATTGAACAACCTTTGCAGATGATACTACCTTTTCAGCATTAATATCAACATGCTTTGTCTGAATTTCATGGTTAAATTTAGGTTTAAAGACAGGCTCTGTGATATCAGTGGTGGTTTTGACAGATCCTGATGCCTTTTGTATCACCATTGTTTTTGATGTTAGTGTAGGAGGCGAACAGATCTCAGCAAGTGTCCTAAACTGTGGTCCAAGGTCAGTGAGAAAGTTCAGGTCATTGTCAGGTTCTAAGATGCTGCAGCTCCCCACTGAACCAGCAGAGGAGCCCTTGCCCTCAAAGTCATATTCCAAGAGAATGTCTTCAGATGGCACTGTAATTGTAGATTTCTGTTTGGGGAAGAAAAACAGAACAAGGATTAATGATAATGTTCTCAAATAAGTGTGTCACGAGATCTAATGAGATTAAAATAAAGTCAATAAGTTACCTGGGAGAAGTAATCATTGAGAAAAACATCAGGAAGGGCTATGTCCTCAAAGCAACCCATTTGATGAATACTTTGTGTTTTTCGGCTGAATGAGTCAATTTCATTGCTTGGATTGTAAAACTCAGATGAAACCCTGTAGTCTATGTCAGTGTCTACCATCTTTGTGGAGGTCGGCTGACATTTTTGGTCCGATTCATAGTAGGTTTCGTTCTTAAGTGTTTCTGTGAATGCTGCTGAAGAACCAGTATTGAAATTTGGTCCTGGTGCTGCCTCAGTTTTTTGTTGGGTGGCATACATGACAGGCACCAAATGAACAGGAATATCCTAGAAAAATAAAACAACTCATGAACATACAAGATATTTTTAAAGTGAACAGTGTGAGTCTGACACAAAAAAACATTTATGTTTAAATGTTAACTCCTCCAAAAGAACCATAACCAAATATACAAACGTAACAATTTAGTAGATGAACTGTTTTGCACTTATAAATTATATATGCAGCTCTTTCTACTTTGACGCAGCTGCTTTTGTTTGCAATTTGTATTTATTTATTTATTTTTTAGTGATATTCATCTTTATACCTTTAAATTTTCCAAATTTACATATTTAGGAACTCCTGCATTCATCATATTGTGTATTTCAAAATAATTCCTGAACTTTTACAGGTAAAAAAATGCTATTTATATTGAATTATTACTGAATCGCATTACATAAATGATCAGAAAATGGAGTGGGTCAAAGGACCCATGGCATTCTTGTATTTATGTGTACTGCGCTGATTGAGAAGTGTTATAGTAGTGGGGAAAAAAGAACTATAATGCAGTTAAAAAATATTATGATAAATGTTCTTAGTTGATGGGTCCATATTAAAACAAGAATACAGACTATTCAATAAACCAGATATTTACATTGGTAAAATAAAAAGACAGATTTCTTAATTGAATTTTCTATGGACTCTAGTTTTCTGTAAGTTTTTAATTTTCCTCTTTTAATTAAATCCTTCTGCCTGTCCTCTATGTGCCTTTGGTTTCCCACACTTCACCATTCCATTCACCATTGAGTCTCTTGTGTTCTTTAAAGCTAAAATAAATACCTTATAGATGTGATTTTTTAAATATATTTTCGTAATCTGTTACCTTGAAAACATATAGTTGTTTAAGTGCAAATGCAAAAAAACATCCAGCAGAGATTAGCAGAACATGGTAGCAACGTTGGTAAAAAAAAAAAAAAACAACGTTTTTGCTAAGTAATAATAGTGTCTAAGCGTCACATCACTGCTTTGGTAACTACTTATTCATACTCTCAAACAGTGTTTCTCAAATGTTTTTAGGCCAAGGACCACTTGCCCCATTTAACACACTCTCACGGACCACCTAATTTGAAATTGCCCCCACAATAATATAACCTGAAATGAAAATATTGGTCTCTTAACTCATTGCTTTGGTTCCTCCTAGTGTGGGTGTTTTGTAAATATGACTGGCCACAATAAACCCATGAACAAGTCTACTCGAGTGTTTTAAATTTTTTACAGATTCTGAAAGTACGGATTCTAATGATTCAAATAAAATAAAACACATGGAAATCAAAACAAGTTTCTTACTACAAGTGCTGTATGTAATAACATTTCAGGACTATGTGTAATTTAGAAGCATAATAAAAGAAAAATAGACTTAAGTTGTTCTGGCATAAACAGTTGGTAGTCAATATGCTCTGTTTACCGCCTCTTCACCGTCATATCGCATTCATCACAGTCTCAGACCGAGATCTGGGTGCCTACAGCATGCTATGTATCGTAATAGTGTTCAAAATCAAAAGTTCTGCCACGCACCCTGTGAAACTTATTTTTAAATAAACACAATCCAATTCTGTTAGCACTTTGAGCTAACAGAACAGATATACCGGTACCTAATATTTTGGCAGATGTCCATAACCACAGCAGAATTAGCTAATGTTACCAAACATTTGCATATCTTTTTTGTACAATTTACTGCCTCAGAGTAGGAAATTACAAGTATTGGTACATGTATCACTTGACATGGAAAGAGGATTAGTAATGATTCCAACACACCTTATCCTCTCCTATGCATTCAGTTTGGTAGTTGATTAGATGCTCTTTAGTGTCAAATGGCAGATCACTAAACTGGTCTGAGAAGATGGTGTTTGCCCCTCCACACTGACAAAACACCAGCAGCAGAGGGATCACTACAAAGAGAAGAAAAACATACTGATTAATGTAAAAACTTTCTTGATAAGAAAGAAAATCAACAGATCAACAGTGCAGTATACTCAACAATCCCCATTTGCTTAGATTTTGTGTGAAAAACTAAAGCTTTGATTGCCACTGGCCCACTAATGGAGCGGCCCATTGGGAATTCTCCAGTAGCCCCGTACGCCTGTCCACCCCTGTGGGGGTCTGAGCCTCTCTACTTAGCTGCTGCCCTAATGACCTGATCCCAGATCAAGTGAAATATCATGGATTGATAATGAATATTTTTAGTCATATTGTGAAGTTTTTGTGTTGAACCTGCAATGGCAGATATTTGCTATTTTAAGTTTTTTTTGTAAAAACACTCAGTGTCTAATGAATAGACGTGACTTATGTCATGAAAGTTCAACAGGTATAATTCTGACTTTATACAAGTCTTTCATGTTACTGAAGAGACAGGATGCTAAATTTAATTAATTCAGCAAGTTCCAGGATTGAGCCTGTTTTCAATTCTGAGCTATTAGAGCCTAAACATTTGCTACTGATTTTGGGTCCTTGTGTGCAGAAAGAGCTCAGGAAAGTAACTTACTGTAACTGACTGTTGATATTATGAAATTTCAACCCCAAAGCAACAAAATGAGAATGAGCAAGTAAGTTAAACAGCATTAGTAACTTCAACATCAAGTCTCTTTAAAAAACTAGTTTAATTTTTAGAACCGTCACCGTCATTTTTGAAGACAATTTCAGAAATACTGACCTTTGGGAACCACTTCTGATGATGATTGAGTTTGATGCTCTAAAGTCAATCATCAAGGTTAAACTCACGGTTCCCAGAAAAAGACATTTCCAGCAGGTTTTTTTGTGTTTTTATCAATAAACTATTACTTTGACACCTTGTAAATCAGTCTATTCGTTATTTTGCAAAAATATTTCTTAATTTATTTGCTGTATTCCTTGAATCTGCCTGTTGCCTTTGTATTTGTTCATGTAATATTAGTTGTCTGATACATATTAGTTGGTTCAATATGTTAGTATTGAACCAAACTTACACATCAATAAGAACAAAGCTGTTACGATTGGACCAATGGCACGTCTAGAAAAGTCAGATGAACGGGCGTCTCCCCTGGATGCCTTTGATCTGCAGTCTTCTTTTCCCACACAGGTACAGACATCCACAGTAAACGTCTGTTCCTCTTCGCAGGACAGACCCTGAGCATCTTTCACCTCTACTTGCAGTTCATATCTGCCAGGCCACAGTGCCTTGGCTGAATGAAGAGCAGCTGTTGTATCTGGAGACAAGAATGCCAAACACACAGTTTTTTTCTTTTGATTTTCACACTTCTACCAACAAGTTCGATCACAAAGTCATGTCATTCACCTAAAACAGTAACTATATTCTGGATCAGTACATGTTAGTATGTATGACAAACTATAAGAAAATATATTTCTAACAGTGTTAGTATTTATTTCATTTCAGTTCTTTGCCACTACTCATTAAGTTAATAGCATCAAGTTAATAGCAAACTTTTGACCAAAAGTTTTTTTAGGTATGGTACATTTATGCAGCCACCTCAGCTTTTATTTCTGATGCAGTTATATAAATGTTGTAATGTGATGACAATTGTTAATTAGGGTCATCTGAATGAATTGCAAGACTACTGTAACAAACAGTACGTGTATATAAGACCTTCTGCCAAATATTAAGCATGATTTAGGCTAGTTTTGCGACAAGCAGAAATGAGCACTGTGCAATCATTGAGTTGATCATAATTTATAATGTTTTTCAAAATATTCAAGAGTTAAAGCAGCAGTATGTAACTTTTATATAAAAAAAATGGTTAAAATGTTGTGACAGTATAATATGAGACAAATCTTTGAAAAGATCAAGCTCCTCCACTGAAAAACAGTGTACTATATGTTTTATATCTGCATGCATTTTCTTGATGATTTGACACATATTTTTTGTTGATGTTATTTTCTAATTTTTTTTATTTTTTTGCTTACCATTGACGACTTCTATTTCCCAGTTGCCTCGAGTACCTTCTGGTATAATTTGAAAAGTAAATGGAGCAGCATTTGGACTGACATCTTCATCAAATGCAGTAACGTACACAGTCTTCTTATTAGAACATAGACTGCTGTAAGTAGTGGTCAAAGTGGGACAGTGGTCATTGGAGTCAGTGACTTGAATGGCTATTGTTCCAGTGGCTGTCTTTGCTGGCATGTCTGTGGAAGACAAGAGCTTAGTGTAATATTACAAAAAAGAACTGATCACTGTTCAGGACTTGTTTTCAGGACAACATTTTGTACACAATGTGCCACTTCTCTTTATAACGACTTAACATATGATGAACAAAGCAAATAGCATCAGTAATATGTTGAGAACTGACTGTGCTGTCCATCGACACAAGCAAGATCTAGGACTTCAATGGACCTCTGCAACATAAGTGCCAATGTAGTTTTCAAGACACGTTTTTTAATTTGCATGAAATGAAAGAAAATTCCACTTAAAGGAAATGTATTTTTAATGTATATTTTTTACCAAGTAGATGCAGTCACAGGAAATGACAAAGGCCTTTCAAAAAAGACACATTAAGGGAAAAATAATATTAGTGGATTTAGGAATCCAGACCCTTATCCCCTTCCAGTAGCAGCACAGACAACTCATAGTGTTCGGTTAAAAACACAGTACAACAAAATGAACAGGCACAAGCATTTTGTTTTTCCTCTTTTTGTGACACTGAAATGTTTAAAGAGTTTTATATCAGACAAGATGAAGAGTAAATACAAACTTGTCATTCATGTCTCTCTCTTATTGTTTCATGAACCCTGACCTTAGCTGTGGCATGTAAGAGCTACAAAAGCACATATAAATCTTACATTTGGCTTTTTCTGTGACTTCCTGGATTAGGTGATTTTGGTAGGGTGGCCATAAGATTCACAACTGTGCCGTGATTTCTCCATTACGGATAATGACATTTCTTTCTGGATGCCTTTATTTTACAAGATAAATTAAATGTTTGAGAACCAGTTCTCATTTAAAAACATGACCTGAACACAACATTATGGCTCACACTGAAAGTCTTAAATAGGGATGAGATCCTCAGTAGGTCAACTCCTTGCTGCTTATCCGCTTATCGGTTCCCGTATGAGTGACGCACATTGCTTTCAGACAAATAAATTGAAAGATTTGAAGGGGTGTGGATAAGACTGACATGACACTGTCATAGACATGATATAACACCTGTCATGAACATGAAGGCGTCTTCATGAATATTTGTGACTGGTGTCATTAAGTGTTATTCAAAAAATAATGACACATTTAATGCAAAGTTGACATTGTTTAAAATATGTTTGTTATAACAACTTGACATTAACCAAAACAAAAATGTCTTTGTAATGACATAACATTAACCAAGAAATCATAATCTGTCATAAGTATGTTATTAACATGTATTAATTAGCAAACTTTAATAAGTTATGTAGCTTAATGTGTTAATCCGAAATTACATGTTGTTAGTCTTAACTTTCTTCATCTAATTAATCCTACAGTATTCTAGCAGGATGTCTACAAAGCACTTGCATTTAAAACATGACTTTTAAGGATTCGTTTTGAGTAGTGCAATACACATCTTCACCAGTGAGAGGGAGAAGTGCACCAACTGGAATGCAGTCTGCTGAAAATATGATAAAGTAGAAGCCTTACCTACCTAACACAATTTACAACAGCCAGACCTAATGTGTAAAAGGAAGCAGAAGTAACTGATATTTGGGTATGCTTCTAATTAAGTTTAGATTTTCTTTTAGAAGAAAATATTGCCTATATTTATTTTTCTAGGTTAAGTTAGTTTTCAGCAAGTTAAGCTAAAGCTAGCTTTCTCTAAATTAATGTTAGCTAAATGTGTCAAACTCTATTACTGTAAGGTCCTTAATCTTAAGCATATTTTAAAGGCAGGCAGTAGATTTTTTCCCCTCCAATTTTAATCTAGCAAATTATAAATTACTACATTAGTCAACTTTACCCTTTGCGCGTTTTATAGAGAAACTTGGCTAATATGAGATGGTGCTTGTGTTCTGTGCTTTGCCAACTTTAGTTACAAGACTTGTTTTAGCCTAAGGACACATGGTGGGGGGGACAAAGGACCAGTGTTAATTTTGTTAGCAATGACGATGACTAAAATTATTTTGCTGATGAGCCTTTTTTTTCATGACAATGAGACGATGATGAAAATTTTATAGCTCTTTGATGACTAAAACTTGACAAAATGTCTGAGTTTTCGTTGACTAGACGAAAATGTCAGTGGGCCGTCTGTCACACATCCACCATTTCTTCCTATTGTGCTCAGTAATCTGTCAGTAATGCTGATCTATCCTGTTTGGTCATGTTCAAGACCTGAATGACTTTAATCATTAATGGACAATAGTGGACGCAGTGCGTTGTAAGGAGGGGCCCCACCCTCAATCATTAAACAAATCCACATCAGTTGATATGTTCATATTCAATAAGTATTCACATTTATACAGCTTGGTAGTTGGAAAATATGCATGAAAATTGTGATGTGGTCAAAACTAAAACTTGCCTAATAATTGTGCACACAGCATTTAGGTGATAAAAAAAAATTTGTTATTGTTGAAAGCAGATCAGAAAAATAAAGTTACATTTGTTTTTGTGTGTATTGCATATTCAGACAATAGTGTTATGCCATAATTAGTTAATATATCAGAGTTTCTCCCAGTGTATTATAAGCCTGGCGACCTGCCAGGCTTATACAATATTAGCATTTATGGGGCCCTTGAAGCCCTGGGGGGCCTTATGAGGCTGCTGACTTAATATGGATTAAACAGAAGTGCAAATATTTGATATTCATTTCAATTGTATTTTTTTGATTTGTTGTTTTTAAGAGTAGTTGTGGGTTTAGATAGCATTTCACTGGCAATGTTTTCCCGTAACATATAATTACCCAGTAACATTTTTACATTTCCTGTCTACTTAACATCTTTTAATACAAAAGCACAGTGGCTAAGCGGTGGACCACCTCAGTGCCCCAACCACCGGGCTCAGCAAGTTTTCTAGGGGAAACCTGTATATGATTCATTTTGTGTTCCAGTGAATTGATCAACAGGTTTCTCAATTTTACATAATTTTGTTGACTAAATTGACAGTAGATTTAGTCGACTAAAATTTTATTGCTAGGGGTGGACCGATTGCAGATTTCTGGCCAATCGCAGATTACCATACTAAATTTTTTAAAAAGCTTAACCTGCTGATTCTGATTTTAGCCGATATCAAATTTTTTGGTCTAAAATGTTGCACAATATAGTAAGAAAGTTGTTGAGTTGACAACAGTTGGGTAACTATTGTTAATTATAAATGTGCAGAAATAACTTGGTGGGCCAGTTTGTCGGTCAAACATTTCTCACCGGAAACCAAAAGAGGACAGTGGCTGATTCTTAGACCTGAGCATATCCATATGTCAGGAACATATCAAATGCCTAACTGGAGCGGCATTTGATATGATGCAGTTTGATGCTGTAAAAACAAAGAAACAAAAAGTTTGCTGTGTGACTACGAGACAGTCCCCACCGTCCCACTAATGTGCCGTGCAAGCGAGGAACATATCCATAAACTTTGTCAGCGTAGATAGAGTTTATGTATGTGGACCAGCACCTGTGAATGCACACACCACAAATAACTCTTTGTTCACAACGATATATCATCCTCACTGCACACACAACACACACCTCTGAAAGCGCAACTGTACATTATAGTTGCAGTTTGCGCAAGCAAAGCAGGCAGTGTGGTGACTATTAAACTTGACTTTATTTAGCCTGGTGGGGGAAGAGGTCAAGTAAAGCCTGGCGGCCCACTAGGCTTTTAATACACTGGGGGAAACCATGGAATTGTTATAAATTTACACAAGCAAGGTTGGTTTATCAAAATGTTAAGCAGACTTAATTTTCTAAATAAAAGAACTGTAATTAGAAAACTGCTATTGCAAGAAACAAAATGAAGGAAATCTGTAAGGGAGGAGATTATTTCCAAAATACCGTTAGGTAAATGTATGATAAAGATGTATACAGTCATTTTGATAATAATATTTACCTTTTGATATTGCCAAAATTTTGGCAATATAGGTACCATTCACTAAGAAGGGTGACTCTCTGTCTGGTTGTTTGTTGAGTTTAATTTCTGCTGTCTTTTCATCAACAGTAAACCAGTTATCTGGATCATAAGCTTTGGCATAGCTGTAAGAAAATGAACAACAAAACAAGAAAATTAACACAGTTTTTTTTAACAAGTTTGCTTCTTGATTGGAAAAGCATGGTTTGAATAATAGTGAGATGATGTTTGCACTTTCTTGCAAGGTCTGGTTGAGTATCTGTGATACACTGACACAACAGCACTTCCAAACTCAGCTTGTTTGAGTCAAGCCAATTTCACAAGAAGAGACCTTGAGGCTTTACTGAATCCCATGAATATGTTAACATTATTACGTTTTGCTCTGGAAGTCATGCCATTTTATAAAAAAGAAACATAAGACTGTAGATCTAATAAACAGTCTGGAGTTTCAAAAGCTGTAGAAACCCCTTCAGTTCCCAATTACCATCGAAATATTAAGTTCAGATGTTTTATCATAACAGTCCTTTTCCTGTCACAAGCTACGCAGCCATAGAAGTTATAATCAGATATAGCTAAGAATGATCAAGGTAATAGGCTGGTTTTACTGATTACTTGTTTACAGTTAAGTAAAACAAGAATGAATGGACAAATATGTAAAATATGTTTGTTAAAGGTTCTTTGCTACAAGGTTCTGACTGACATCACATTTTGTCCCTCAACTGCTTACACAGTCAGTAATGTCTGAAAGCAGGAAATCTGTCCTGCCTTTAATTACAATCAGTTTGTGGTTGAACTCTTATGTGCTATGTTTGCTTGTCAAAATAAATGTACATGTCATCAGGTTTGAATAGTAGTATTACAGTGACGTGGCTGTGGATAAATTGACTAACCTGACGTCATCAGCTACTTTTCCAGTATCTGGATCAACTGCTGGGAATGAAGTAATCACACCATCTGTTGGTGCCTCATTTGGATCCTCAGATACAGGTACTTTCTTGGTGTGAGGTCTAAATGCTGGACCCTCAGGCACATTATTTACAGCTATTTTTATAGGATAGCTTTTTCCTGGTGCTTTTGGCTTAGGCTTGGATCCTGGTCCTGGTCCTGGCTTGAGACCTGGCTTAATGCCTGGCTTAAGCCCCACACCAACTCCAGGTCCAACAGCAGGCTTAAGTCCAACTCCAGGCCCAGCTCCTCCCTGTGGTTTAAGTCCTGCATCCAGTCCGGCATCCAGTCCTGCATCCAGTCCTGCATCCAGACCTGCATCCAGTCCTGCATCCAGACCTGCATCTACAGCCAGATCAGCATCCAAGCCCACATCTAGCCCCAGGTCTACTCCTAAATCCACACCAGCTCCAACTCCAACTCCAGCTCCAGCTCCAGCTCCAGCAGCTGCTCCAGCAGCCAGAGGACCCCCCTCTCCAACCTGAACATCCACATCCATTTTTATTGGGCCACCTTCTACAAAAGGAGCTACATTTTCAATGATAAGGCCCAGCTCAAGATTCTGTACTTCTTCGAAATCCACTGGCTAATTGGTGCAAATGTTGGAGAAATAGGTTTTAGAAAAAGTGAGCAGAAAAAAATGAGAGGAACAAATATGTAAGAGACCAACTCAAAAACATCACATATTTACTACACTAATTAAAATCCTGACAGGTAGAGAAAAAATACCTTGATCAGCTTTAGGATGCCCTCGTTGGTTTCTTTGTCCGTTTCAATGGAAAACAGGTTATCCTCATTTCCTTGGGCAATGGTAAATACAGTCAGCCAGTTATTTGTGCGTGGAAGGTCTTTGTCCAAAGCTTTGATTCTCATTACAACAACATCAGCAACATTTTCATCCACAGAGCCGGCGTACTGCCAAACAACCAGAACTTTGTTATGAAGAAGTTTGGTTGAATCTATTATTGGGAAAACTAATTAATTCTTATAAAACACATTTAAAACTAACAGGATTGACCAAATAATGCACAACAAATCCCAATGCAATGACAAACCATTAAAATCATTTACCAAACATAATAAAAAAGAATAATATAAACATGGAACATAGCAAGATGTCAGCAATAATAGATACACATTGATATATATATATATATATATATATATATATATATATATATATACTGCCTGTCAAGGCAAGCAGGTGAGGCAGAGCTATCAG
>CAEFZY010045317.1:0-22069 GCA_903066815.1 Brachyrhaphis roseni
TTAACATAACATATTAAGAGTTATTCAGATAACTATAGCATAAATAACATGCTAACAAGTTTACCGAACCATCCGCATCACTCCAAATCACTAAACGCAATGAAATCTTCGTCTTCGGTGTGGCTTGTAAACAGCTCGGCTGACTCCTTCTACCTCTCCGAAGGTAGAATAACACAGGCCTAGAGCGCCCTCTTGTGGTGTAGTGTGAAAATAACATGTGATATGATATAATGATGTGTAAATTTCCACACATAAGTCGCTCCGGAGTATAAGTCGCACCCCCGCCAAACTATGAAAAAAACTGTGACTTATAGTCCGGAAAATACGGTAAAAAAAGGACGCTTTTTCTACCCCCTAACTCTAACAATAGCGACACCTTTAAACTGGGAGAAAATTGTGTTTTGCAGTGTAACACCTTGTAAATCGTTTTATAGTCCAGAAATTAAGATATGAATTTCTGCAGCTTCAAAAGAAAAAAATTCTGAAAAATATAAATTGGTGTCAGTGGACAGTTAGCATTGCTACCTTGAAGCAGAAGGTTCTGGTTCAAATTTTACTTAGGAGTCTTTTTGCATGGAGTTTGCATGGTATTTCTGTGCATGCCTGTATTCTCTCCAAGTACTCCAGCTTCTCTTCACAGTCCAAAACATGCATGTTAGATTATTTGGTCTTTTTAAATTGCCTTTTGGCATGAATGCGTGCTTGGTTGCTATTCCTACTTGTCTTTGTGGTGTCCTGTGATGGACTGACCTGTCTTGGGTGCACACTCACTCTTAGTCAATGACTGCTGGAGACAGATAGATACCATAACCCCTGAAACAATGGATGGATGAATGGATGTCAATTATGTCTGAATGAAAGATTTCAGAGCCTATGACTGTTCATTTAATTTTTTGTACATTTGACAGTGATGTAACTTGTCTATTATGATCTGCTGAAACAACCTCAGATCGCAGATAAAAACACTTAATTATAATGTAATTATATACTCCCTACAAAAATATTTTAACAGTCTAATTGTGGCTAAATTCTGTATTTTTGAAACGATTTAAAATATTTGGATTTGACATCAAAAGATGAATATTAGATCAACATTAGATTAACATTTCAGTTTTCATTTCCAGATGTTTGAGTCTGAAGCTGATGCACAGCTCATAATACACTATGAAACAAATTAAACTATTGGAACATGTGCCTGACGTCGTTTTCCAGCAATGTTCTAATGCAATAAATGCTGGTGGATGTTTACTACCAGTCAGATTTTACCTGTGCAGACTGCATTTACAGTTAGAAGTGTATCCGATATAAAAACAGAGAGCTGTGTTTTTTGGTTAAAAACAATCAATTATGAAGCTGAGAGAATATGGACAATTAAATAGAAGTGCTGTACAAACACTGCCCCTAGTCAGTACAACCATGTGATATGTCCTGAAAAGGAAAGCAAAAAAAACTGGAGTACTCAGTAAGAGATAGGCTGACTGAATTTACAGACTAAAATCAATCAAGCATGGATTTACCTGCTCAAAATAAGACTGACAGGACTAAGCCATAAAAAACAAGCAACAACTGACAGATTGTGTGGTAAAAGCCTGGAAAAGTATCTCAAAAAAATATTTAAAAAGTTAAGTGATGTTTCTGGTTCACAGGGATGATGAAGTCCTTACAACACACATTGGTTGATATTCAACTCAACACTCAATGGTTTGTATTCAACATTGTATCATAAGGGTGCATATGTATAAAAAAAAAAAGCATCCTTCATAGCCATTAGCAAAACACTGTCTAATTATAGCTCTTTATTATGACTTTTTCATTTTAACTCATTCTTCCAGTCGAGTGTCATTCCTGTCATACACTGCCTTAATCTGTGGAGTTGCCACTCCATGCTGTTGGAACTCTATTATGCAGTTTTTCTTTAGCACTGAGCCCAGTTAGGTGACATACATTAAGCTCTGTTTCAATAAACTTTTATATCAAGGGTTTTTGTATTGACCCTATTTTCCATCCAAATAAGCCATTGTTCAATGTTCATATTGACACACAGTTGGTGATGGCACTGGTGAAGATGAGCCACATTAAAGTCTGTGCCTTTTCTCAGTTAGCTCTCCATTGTTTAACTTTTTTTTTTATTCTTCCTAAAGCCATCACAAAAGTTGTATTTTTGCAAGTTTCCATTATTTACTAAGCAAATAAGTCCACATAAGTGCTTTACAGGATTTTTTTTTTTTTACACTTTTTTTGAGCCAAGCTGCTTCTTTGGAAAAAAGTTTACAAAACTGGTTTCAAAACAGCTTACTGAATTTGCTGTGACAAACCTAAGAAGTTATTGGTGCCATGTGGTCTTCCTTGTTATTTCCAAGTATTGCAGTATTGCATTATTCAAAGGATCCATTGTGGAGATGTGACAGGTCAAAAATGTGTTTGTGTCTGAAGGCATCCTGATGCTCCAGAGGGTTTATTTCAACTTAATTTCTTCCAATACTATTGCTCTACCAAAAATGTGGTTCCCCTTCACAAATACTGCTATTCTCAGAGTTGTGTATCAGATCCAAATGTCAATAAATACTTAGTGTTGCTTCAAGTTTTTATATATCTACCTTTTGATGTTAAGCAAATATGGTAGCAAACCATAAAAACAAAAACAAAAAATCTGACTCGCAATTCTGGAAGATCTTTTGGAGGTTAGGGTATCTCCAGAAGTGCAGTGAATCTTTGTACATTTAACAAACATTTTCTTTTAGAAAATGGTACTTTGCTTTAAATGCCATTATAAATTTACCTTGGAAAGTATGCTGCACTGCTCTCTAATTTAAAATACTATAATTTTTTATTTGAGTTGGACACATTAACATGCATCAAAAAAAGGGGGACTTTCTTACCACATACACTACCTGGAAAATGTCAGATGTGCACTGCACACAAAAAAAATTATCTGGTATGCATGGGCAGTGCACGTACAGAGGACACTACAGAGGATTCTGTACATGCGCTATTCAGTGCATGTACAGAAGAACCTACTGAGGATTATTGTGCTTGTGGAGACACGTTGTCCTTTTCACCAATGATATAACTAAACTGTGTCTTATTTCAAGAAAGTTGAAAAATATTATTTTTCCTTATGTGATAATTAAATAACTTTCATTAAGTAAGGACACTATAATAATTAAACTCCACATGAGAATTGAAAATTTGCAATTTAGTTGGGAAAGTTTTTCCACGTGTGCTACAGGAACATAGAAAATAACTAAAAGAAAAGCTTGAAGAAAAAAAAAAATTATCAAGGGTAAAAGAAAAAAAAAAAGTTGCATCAGAATTCGCTCCACCCACTACAGAAAATGGAGGAGGCAGTATGGCTGCTGTTTAACAGATCATTTAGAAAGCAGGAGAAAAATACATTTCTTTTATTAGAACTTGTGTCTTATGATCTATTAATAGTCATTCTGATTTTTTTTTTAAATCATTTAGTTTTTTGAAATAGGAATATTTCAATAAACTCTCTTGACAGTAAAAAAAAATTAATACACCGGACTGACCTATGGAGGCTACATTTGCATATTAAAACACATTTATAAAGTCTCATTCAACCTTAATAACTTGTGAGTATGGGAGGATGTACACTGCACTAATTACAAGTAAAGTAAAATCACATGACAAGCTTAGTTTAGTGCTTTGAATGCTTCTTGACAGCCAATGAATATTGAATATTGGACATGCAGACACTGGGGAAAATGTACACCCCAAGTCATATTCAGACCATTAGTGAGTGAATTAACAGGTCAGAGGGCCCGGTGGCGGTGCATGGCAGCCTCGCTCCTGTCACACTGCCCCAGGGCAGCTACAATTCAGTAGCTTCCCACCATCCAAATATATGCATGACTGAATGAATGACTGAATGTAGTGTGATCCGGCCATTTACAAATAATCAAGTGTCATTATGTAGTACTATTGTAAATTAGAAATTGCAGTGCAAATGTATGATTTAAAAATGACATTGGGCAACAAAAATCCCATAAGTCTCTTGCTTTAAGAGTCAAGTCCTTTGAGGTCCCAATGGGATCTGGTTCTGGTCAGAATATGCAAAAACATTGTGAACTGAGGATCTGAGAGAATCTTGTCACATGTCTATAAATGCAATTTATAGACCTTTCACTTATGAGTTTTCCTACGACTGGTGAAACTCAAGTCACATATCTATAAATTGCATGAGATTCTATAGAGCAAGGGTGCTCAAGTCCAGTCCTCGAGAGCTACCATCCTGTAACTTTTAGATGCATCCTTACTCCAACAGACCAGGATCATCTCTGAACAGACCTGCTAACGAGCCATTCATTTGATTCAGGTGTATTGGAGCAGGGAAGAATCTGAAAGTTGCAGGATGGTAGCTTTTGAGGACAGGACCAGAGCACCCCTGCTATAGAGGCTGAAATTTGGTTGGGTTTTTCAGGAGTTGAGCAGACTTTACATTGTGTTTGGGTTGGAAACTGTCACTCAAATCTTTAGGGGAACACTTTTTCACAAACACTTCCATTTTGGCTTCATCTTTGTTTTATAAATATCGACATGATATTATTTGTGGTGTGTGCTTGTGATTTTTTGAGATTGGGCGTAAATAGCTTTAAAGTGTGGCGAGGACCTGATCACTTATAGCTTAAGACCTTTGCTTTTACAGAAGGGGTAGTTCTTTTTATCATGACAATAGTGAAAAATAAACTGTATCTGATCTTAATAGAGTAACACATTACTTTTTATTATATTTCAATTTATAGGCTTTTTTTATTTATAACCAGGTTATCATGTGAATAATATGTAAATAAAGGATTTTGTCTACAAATTATGCTTTATGTTAAGTTTACACACTATTTTCTGCTTTTTGTTTCAATAGAAGGCCTTATTTCACTGCCTTTCGCTCTCTTTTAGTGTCCTTATTAACTAGTATTATTTTAACCCTCCATCCAATGACTGTTGTATGCAAAACAATGCATTTGTTGCTTCAGGCAGATCTTTTTTTGGCACAGTGCCTTCACTGATGGGTGGAGCTTAAGCAACAGGATTAATATTAACCGCTGTGCCACCACCACCGCTGTGCAGCCTCAGATGGCATTATTAAGGAATATGCAGTATGAGAACCCAATACCCCCTATTGATGTGATTTATGTTACATTTTATTTTAGGATTATTACTCTGAGCACAAGTAGTTTCGCATAAAGTCCCATCAGAATTAAAAGTAAGAGTAGAAAAGGAATGCAAAAAATAATGGCCAGAAGTCAGAGAGGAATGACAGATGTTGAGCTAAGAATACATTTTAATTCTAAAGGAAAGAATTAATTTTTTCATTGCCCAGAATCTATAATAAAAGAGAACAATTATGTATAGAACTGCTAGCGGTTGTTTCTTTCTTAGCTGTGATGATGTTGGAAGAGGAATCAAAAGCATTTTAACATTAAACCCTTCGAGCTTGTCTAAAACTGTGAGTTCTTCTATAAAAATTAAGATTGTAATAAATTAAATACAAGACATATTTTAATTACAGTTCTTTCTGACATCAAATATTTCTCAAATGATTACAAAGACATTTTTACAAAATTGTAATTCAGGAATAATGTGCTCAGCAATCCACACATCTTTCCCTTCAACTGCAAAATAAACTGACATTGTACAATAGCAGAGCTTCCTGACAATGACATTTTCAATCTCAAAGTGTTACTATGGTATGATGAAACTTTCACTATCTTGTACACTGTGGCCCTATGTTCAGTAAGCTGTGATGACTAATCTTTACATTTCTTACATTCAACTCTCACAGGAAGAGATCACAACATATGAAAACTGAGGATATGAGAAGGTACTTAAATCTATCTGCTGAAGTAATGCTAATGGGATTTCATTTAATGTTCCCTATTTTGAAAAGGAGGTACCTAAATAAATTGTATGCTGTGAAATTATAATGCTATGTTAGTCAGAAAATGTATAAGGAAGCAATGTAGTTTCCTTTTCTATCACTGGCCCATTCTGCTAAACAGGTTTGATTAAGCACAATTCAGTGTGAATATTGCAGCACAAACTTGGCAGAGTGCTGCCTTGACTTTTGCATGTCAGAAAATAATTATTTTCCACAATCTTTTTCCCTGGATATTTTTAACTTTCATTACATGCCAGATACACAGATTCCCAGTATAATGGCAGACATAATAAGAGAGGAGATAAATTAGTTTCTATGTCTTCTGAGCTTTCTAAATATTGCCTAAAGTTAATCATCCCAAGTCATCACTGCTAAAAGGATTTTATCAAAACAACCTTTATCCATAGGAAAAGGAGCAATAGGATTTAATACATTTTTCTAAAAGATGTCAAAAGAGAAATATATTCTCATATTTTACCATCAAGGCAAAAAACCACCACGGTATAAAATGTCAATACAAGTGGAAATAATTTCCACTGTAATCAATAAATCAATAATTTAAACACTAAGAACTAAGCAGTATACAAACAATGAAATAAGTCAGATTATTAATCTATTGTTAAATAGAAATATATTCTCATTTTTTACCATCGAGGTAAAAAACCACCACGGTATAAAATGTCAGTACAAGTGGAAATCATTTCCACTGTAATCAATAAATCAATAATTAAAACACTAAGAACTAAGCAGTATACAAACAATAAAATAAATCAGATTATTAATCTATTGTTGAATATCATTGTATATCAATAAAATAGCAAATTTAACATATATGCCATTTGTAGCAAAAAGTATACTCTGGCTAGGTTGCAGTCGGCATTATGTTGCATCACCGTAACTGTCCTGGCATCAAGAGCAGCAGTAAGTCTAATGATATGCCATTTTAGCAGTAAAGCTTGACACTGATGAAACACTTTTCTCTTATACTGCAGTTTCCTTCAGCGAGAGGACTCTGTTCACAGCAAATGTGAGCCTTTTCAACTTGTTCTGCAGACAATGAAGGTCACATTGAATCTGCAAGAAAGTGTGACGACTTTCTTGCTCGCTTCAGCCATTTCTGGAAACCGGGGAAACATAAATACAACCATATGCATAATGGGAACCTTCAAGTCAAAAAAGCCACATCACACTTCTAAAAAAATGTTGTATGGGTTGTAAAAGACTGCATAAAGCCTGAACAGGAGGTGCATTTTAGGCCAAAATAGCATGATTTTATTATTTAAAAAAAATGAGTCAAACTTGGTGAGCAGTGATTGAAGTCAATATATGACATTAGTTGATTCATATATGGTGTCAACTGACCCTCTATTGTAGCTTGATAATACTTGCAGATGGGCATAGAGGGTTTGTAATTCATAAATTGACCATGTTTAGATTTTATAAAGTGATGGTTAAAAAAAAATAGAGTACTTGATTTGGCTTAGAATTTTAAAAACAGACGTTCAGGCCAGGTAATACAGCTGGGATATACAAATAAAAATGAGATAATAGCAAAAAAGAAATAGAAAAATCCATCAGGTGTGATAAATGAGAGGAGACAGAAGTGCCAACCTCTAGTTAAAGGCCTGCCAGTGCGAGATCTGGAATGCATATGTAACGTAACATTAATCAATACTGACATATAGCATCACACAACACAAATGTTTGGTTTGGACAAAACACTTAAAGTGATAAACAGAAATAAAGTAAAAATTGGTAAACATTATAACTACATATAATTTTAACAGGCGGTCTTCCAGTTTAGCAAAATATTATATCCGCTCAGCTTTGTACCGGTCAAGATAAAGGAGAGTTGGGTCTTAAGCATGTCACTAGCTATTGACCATGAGAAGCTGAACAATGAAAGCTATGCGATAACTGGATAAAGGTGAGACATCAGTATTTGTAAATGGGAACAGCTTGGAATTTCATGCTTACATGCTTCAAAAGACTGCAATCAGAAATGGAAAGACTCACACTTTGGCCTCACATTATGCACTTTTATACACATTAACACCTCCGAGAATAACATCACCCCAAGAAACTGAAACTGACTAGTCATTACAGCTGCCCCCAGACTGTATTTTACTCCACCTTCCCTGAGAGCAGAAGAGTTACCAGGTAGCAGCCAAACGCCACAGTTAAACCAGAGTTAAATTAATGCTGACAGTTTTATAAAGCGAAAACAAATTAGATAATCACAATTCATTTTATATATAAAACATCTCAACGAAGGAGCAAGCAGCCAAAACATGAGCGTAATCATCCTTAAAGATGAAGTGGCCTCACCATATTAAGCTGCATCTTGGGAAAAGACTGAATAAATAAACATGTAAATCTGGCTATGGCACAAACTTGTTATCATTGTGTAGTTTGTGTCATGTTCAAGAGATTAATTCTCTGAACTTTCAAGATAAGTTTTAGCGGTGGATCAAAGGCTGATAAATGTTATCAGAAAACGACAGATGTTTTATGAGGAGGAAAATACTGTCTTCAACTGTCATTTACCCACTGTGAAATGTTACCAATACCTGCTTCAGTAATTTCAGACAGATGTCTTCATATATCTTTCCTCTTTTTTTGGCAAGAGAAAATGTAGGATACTGTCCTCGAGGGAAAAAGTCTCTCTGAGGCTCATGCAGAGGAATTCAAGATGCATAAAAGGAAATAATCTGTTGTTATAAGACACATAGCCCACACAATCCATCCTTACTCCCATCTGCATAGCATCAGCCCACCAATAGTGACGTCAATGAGCAGATTAGAGTGTGCACCCCACCCCCTCAACCATCTCTTTCCTTTTTCACGCCTGATCAAGACTTTTCATGATGTTGCATTCACTGACTGAAAGGGTGCTTTGCTCTAGGTTTAACAAAAGAAACAAGTAAATAAGCAATTTGGGAATATTTACACATAAAACAGAATACACCCGTATATTAATAGAATAGGCCTCTAAATATATGTAGGATAAAAAGCTGTTTTTCTTTTTTTTACTTAAGGTGGCAGTATTTAAAAGATGTATAATGGTGGTGGCTTCCTTATCTCTGATGATATTCTTGGTTTTAGTAGGTTCCAAAAATGAATCAAACTCTACAAATACATTTTTGCATGTCAACTCCACTTATTCTGTACTTTTTTGAGATGACCTTGATATACCTATCCTAACTGTGATAGAAATGACAAAATCAGTTTGTTTTCAGGTTGATGTCACAGTGGCCAAGTAATTTTACTAAAGTGCTAAAGCAATTCTGTAGCTATACCAAAACTAAATATTTGTTAAAGTAATCGTCTATGCACATGTAAGTTTAAGCCTTGAGGTAATGAACCCTATATGTCGGGATAAGAATGACATGTCATTTAAAAAAGGGTTCAAAATATTGGAAAAGGTAGAAAAAGACATGGCAATCATACTTGAATATGATAAACAAAATCACACAGATAAGAATAAAATCCCATGAACTCGCTGATTTTATTTCTTCCTAAATTCAAATTTGCCGAAGAGGTTATCAAAAAATATTTCTGGTAGGGGAACATTTTGCACTACTTGTCAAAACCATTGGTTATAGAAGCTTATAAAGTGACGGCTACGCTTCTTCTGTGCAGATGTCTTGAGAGATGAGCACAGATTTTCTTGCCCCTACTTTTCAAAATCACCAGCTGCTGGAAGTTAGTTACTTCAACCTCCGACGGAATCCAAATATACCAGAAAAGTATATGAAGGTGTAACAGTAGAGTTACTTTTGCTTTCTATACTTCTTCCTCCAACTATTTATTGTCCTCTTTTAATCACACATTTTATAATTTGATCAATTCATATACTCACTACTTGAGAAAGTAAATTATTTTCAGTTTTAAGGGAAAAAAATATTTTTTTTTTTCTTTTGAAATTTCCCTAATTTTACCCCCTGAATGCCATAAATATTTAGGGGGTAACATTTAGGGCCTTAATGTGACAACATGAAAGTACATGTTTGTCATGGTGGCTCTACTTCAGCAGCATTATTTGTATTGCAGTATATAATAACCACTAAGCCCTGAAGCTACAAGGTAATAAGCTTTTTTCCATGCAAACTGCATAGCTTCAGCATACTAACTACAACAATTATGGCAGTGGCTTTCTGGCAATTGTGTCACAAGAAAAACTACAGTTTGGCTGATCCAAAATGTCAGGAATATGAATTTTTACCGTCCCACATAGAAACTAAATAACTGTCAAGCATCAAATTCTCTGCATAATATCAGGAATACTTGACGATGTTACAATTCTTGAGTGCCATGGTATTGGGACAAATGCTTTTGATTCTATTAAAGGCTAACTTTTATTGAAGAAAAATGTATGAGGGTCACTGTAAAAATCATATGTCGATGCTGCTAAAACAAAACAAATTACCCCATCGGTCAGGGCACTGACAACAACAAAAAGAAATATATAAAACACTTTTGCACTTACAGCTAATTAAAACACAGCACTTTAGATTTGACCAACATCAGATCAATAAAAATAAAACAATAATATATATATAAATACAGAAATGTAGGCTCAATGAGTATTTTTAATACCTGCTTAAAGGCTGTTATTTTTAAAAGGTACTTCAAATCCATAAGTCTCATCAAAACACAAAATTTATTGAATACAATAGAGGGAGCGAAAGAGAGAGAGAAAACACAACATAGCAACAATATTCTTTGCACCACGATGCAAATAGTGGAGGCCATCTTAGAGTAATGATCAAATAGAATTAAAATGTCAGATCTTTGTGACCTGTCATGTCATGTAACGTAAACAAAAAAAATCATTTTTACATATAATCACACTCATGCCCCTTTTAGTGATAGTCAGGAAATTTACTGAATGAGTTGAATGAAACCGCAGAGATAATTTCAGGTTATTCCGATTTTTTTCTTGTCAAAGTTATTTCATTTTTATCATGATTTTCATTTTGCATGCACTACCCTGGCTGAAGTACTTTTACAAAAGCTGTCATTTCTGGGTCACTGACTTGCTCAAGTTTTAATCTGGGTCTTTTATTACATTAAATGGGATTTTAAGGGGAGAAAAACAGAAGTCACACTTCAATTGAAGGTAATTGTAGCAGAAGACACATGCAGATAATATTTAGACAGGTTCAAGATTTAAAACATTTTTTTTTCCCTTTGTAGGCATTAGGATGTATACAAGTCCTCTTTTAATTGAATAAAATATTCAAATTTCTGTCACAGTACATTCAACATGTGTGGGACATTAATCTGAAATAGCGAGCTTCACTATCCTCTTTTGGTTCTTTTTCTGTAAATGCAGAATTGTCTGGATAAATCACAAGGTTTAGATACAATTGGCACTTCTTGCTGCAAAGCATTCCCCAAATGTGAGAAAATGCACAAGTGAAAAAGAATGAGGAGAAATCGATAAATAAATCAGTTATATTGCACTTGGGGGTTTTAGTATACTTTAGCACAGTCGACCACATACTTGTCGTATAAGAGCAATATACAAGGGTGTATAAGATTATTTATGCAGCCACAACGTCTGACCAAAGACACAATAGAAGACCTGAAAAAATGGGTTCTAAATCTGTGGATAATCACTTTATGTAACTCCTGAAAGCTGCAGTGTAATGCAAAGCTTGATTATTGTTAGATCGTGGCCTAACTACAACCCACACCACAGTGAGTGTCTCTTCCTACATCCGGTGAGTCAGGACCGGTCGTCAATAGCAGATTGCCACACTCTACCGGAAGTCTAACCTAGATCCAGGGCTTCTTTAATCTGTCAACATTGTCATGATACACCATCTGCAAACCAACCTACAGTTCTGCCATGTGAAGCAAGACCTTTTCCTGCATTCCTTAACAGATGGGTTTTAAATAAACTTGCTCTCAAAAATACACAATGTACAAAAAAGAGAAAGCATCTTAAGTGTAGATCACATGCGATTTTTTCTAAATGCAACAACCAAAAACTTAAAATGAAATTATTCATTCAGATTTCTTCTTTAACATTTTATTTGTGGTGTACAGATTGCCTGCTGAATAACAAATTAACCATTCTGTATTTTTAATAAAACAAAGTAGAAAAGAGTTTCAAATGTTTCCCTTTATGAAAGAAATTTATAGTTTCCTAAGTTTTTGGGTCGAATGTTTTCTATTTGGTAATTTCAAAATAGTTTTTAGTCTATTTCCAGCCGTTTTTAAAACCCTGCTTACTATGATGATAAAAAAAATTATCATAATAAGTATTAAAAAAACCATGGCCAGGGAAAGAAAAATACTTAACCAAAATCTATGCCTGATACAGATATTAGTTAGTTCTAGCAACTTGTGTATATAAAAAAACACATTTAAAAAAATCCTGACCTTGAACGTTATTGATTGTACAAAGGCATTTATAAACATGGAGAGGATGATCAGATTTACATGGTCTGCTTTCACAATTGATTGGCTGCATTTTCAGAAATAGTTTAAATATTTTAAAATCACTGAAACCCCCTTTGCCAAATCTAAGCAGTATAGTCTATTGCATTAAGATAAGTTTTGTATGTTTTGATCTTTTATAAATAATAATAAAAGTGGGTCTGAGACGCTAATTATTTTTTTTCACTCACTGAGATATAAGATGATTAACATACCCTTTTTCACTGGAATACAAAATAATTTCATATGAATATAGTAATTTCACAACAATTGAAAACTGTATTCATCTTGAATACTTTACAATAAAGAAGTTTAGCCTGACCACACTACTTCAAATATATTTTTAGACACATTTTTCCTCTGTGCAGAAAATATCTGTCTAAAAAGAAGCAGAAACTCGGGCAAAAAACACTGCTGCTCCGGTAGGTAGCGATAATGATGACAATACCAACCCCCTCACAAAATACTGACAGCATGTTTTTTGGGGGGATATTGTTTACCATTTCAGTACAGGATCGGAATTTGGCTGAGGACAAATCTTGCCCAAAGAATCAAAACAGTCAAAAAGCCCCATTGTTATTCTGGCTTCTAGAATACAAGGCAATTATGGGCACCCAAAAAAAATGAACTTCTCTCTCAATATTTCTCAAAATATCAGTTTCTCAACTGTACGCATATATTTTTATTTTAGACAACCACATCTTAAGCATTGTTATGCTTAAGATGCATGTAGATCACACACAGATCTTTAAATGTGTCATAAATTTCAGCACAGAGGTAACTTCGATGACGAACATACTGACTGATTAAAAAAGATGTCTTTTATGAAATGTTCATACTACAATTATAGTCTTTAATAAAAATGTTTAATAAATAAAAATGTTAGAAAAATCTGGTTGAAAATAGGCTCTACTAGAGCTTACGCAAAACCAAACAGTCGACCCGCTGTCACATGGTTTAAGGACGTTCTGGCATACATCATGCTGCTAAGCATATAGGTAACAAAACGGTCAAGGAGAAAACGTCACACATTTCTGCAGAGAGCTTCCACTGTGGACAACAACTTTGAAACTTTAAAGTTCCAAACTTTAAAGTTCCTTTAAAGTATTTAAAGTAAAATACTTACAATCTTTGTAAGTATTTTGTGAAGGATCATTCAAGTGTATATAATTCCTCATTGTGTATGGCAAATGTCCCTCAAAAGTATTAGTGTTGCAGAACCAGGATTAGGGAGAAAAATAGTTGAGGCAAAATATCAGTATTGCTGTCTAATCAAATTTTTGCATAAAATACACCCACAAACTTCTGACCTGCCGACGACACATTATACAGCTTTGTGTGAAATAGTTTCACCCAGGCCTGGTGTCCATACGGGGAGAAGAAATTATTTTTGTCCCACCACTACACGAAATCGGCACTGAGAGCCGATTTCGATGCTTTAAGTAAATGAGATACGCAAGACAAACTGGAACTTTGTTCAAACACATTGGAATTCAATTTAATTCCGTTTTCAATGGTAAGAGACTTTGAACATCTTGACTTGGCAAAATGTGCTCGCTTTAATTTGCAATGGTTTCTAAATACATCAGATTTTAATTATTTTGTCCACAGTCTTCTTAAACTGACCCTAAAGATTTTCTGTCAGATTAAGTTGTGGACTCCAACTAGACCTTTCCAATTTGAATGTATGCTTGGGCTCACTCACTTTGAAGAATGGAATCCCTCTTAATCGTTAGTCTTCTACCTTTCACCTCAAGGTTGAGAGGTCAAAGTGAATGGTGTAAGGAACAGTGCATGACAAAACCCCGAATGCCATCCAAATAAAGAGACATCCAGTTGTGAAACTACAGTAAAGCATGATGGTGGCAATTGCATAAACTGGAGGTTTCTTTGCTTGGAACAAGTGGTTTTGTCATGATGGAGGAAATACTTTTTTTTTTTTTTTCAGCGATGCTATGTGTTGTTGTTTTTGTGCCATAAATACTTTTACAATTGTGTCCATAAAGTTTACATTTGATTTCATTAGACCAGGGGTGCTCATAAGGTCGATCGCGATCGACCGGTCGATCGCGGGAAGATTTTGAGTCGATCGCGGCAGCAGGTGACAAACTGAACGCCACCAGGAAGCTGAGACCAGAACTTCCTGTTCTGACGGGCTTATCAAAATATTCACTAAGATCCAAAACGTTTGTAGCTTCATTAAATAATAATAAAATCAACAAAACGTGTTAAAATTGATAATCTTAGTAATTATTGTTCAACAAGGTGTTGCGCAATTCAGTGCGTTTCGGTTCCATTAACAAAAAAAAGCGACTCAAAGAGCGACTGACTAGCAGATCAAGAGTTTAAATTAGTTACACAATCACTACGAAGGAGAGGGTTATTAATAATCGAGAAATAAATATCAAGCCTGGAAACCTGACATCGCAACGGACTGAATGTTGCCACGGCAACGGGTGTGTTTAACGACAAAGAGAGAGAGAGAGAGATAGAGAGTAAAAAGTAATAGTGATTTTGAGTTGATCACCTGTTCGGGTTATTTTACCTTTGCTGTGGATCTTTACAGCCGCTGTAGTTTCTGAACGATCAATGAACGACAAACTTGAACTAATTACCTCGTTCGCTTGTGAGTATAGTACGTCATAAGAAACATCAAATAGGACAAATATATTTCATTAAGTTTTAACAAACAAATGGCTTCTACCGAGATAATTATGTGAAATTAAATTAATTATATCCCAACTTCAAAAGATTTACCTTTACCTTTACAGTGCTCTTTGGTTCCTCCTGTCAGTCTTTCTCATGTTGAAGTCATCAAACCACATTTCAGATCTTCCATAACTGACTGACACCTGCTGACCTCAGGTTTGCAACCAGCTTCTGACTGAGAAACCAGTAACCTGCTCCCAGTGTCATAATCTCACTGAGGAAGAAACTGCATTAGGTTTTCTATCACTTTATTATTTCTGCTATAACTGATGTATATTTGCATATAAAATAAGTCAATAGAGTTTAATTTACAATTTTTATGTCTTTGTGTCATGAGGTAGATCTCAGCCGGTTGGTGAGAGAAAAAGTAGATCTTGGTCTCAAAAAGTATGAGCACCCCTGCCTTAGGGCATGAATACTTTTGTAAGACACTTTACACGTTATGAAAACCTGATTTAAAAAGTCCAGTAGAGCATTTTTAAGACTGATTCTGTTGCCCTCATTTTTGTTTGTACCACATGCTTCATTTAAGGCAGGGAACCCCCTGACCACCAATTCAATTGTTTTTCTTCAATCAACCACAGAGGTGGCTTCATTTTGGAAGGCAATGGGGGCAAAAAAGGTTCTGCCTAAAATAGCAGCGGGTTCTAGATCCCATTCTCAGCAACTTTACAAAAACTGGTTCAGCTCCATTTGTTTTGCATCATGTTAGATCATCCAGTCTAATGGCGATAATTTCTCTGTTTTCTTTCCTTCAACAGATGACTTTGAGTACAGGTTCACCTTTCATCCCATTTCGGACCTTCCTCCACCCGAACCCTATGTGCCCTCGCAGAAAACCTACCCCAGTAAGATCTCTAAGACGGAGAGCAAAGGTGACTAACACAACACGAAAAACATTTTTTGTTTTTGTTTTTCACAAAGTATGTGAACACTTGCTCACATGTTGTCAATGTCAAATTTAGCAGACTGTTCAAAACATTTCTTTTGCAATAAGACGATAAAGGACCTAATGCTATTTAATTATCTTATTTAATGATGACGATGTCTGTTTTGTTTTTATTTAGGTAAAAAGAATATTAGACATTCACTATTAAACATCTTCAAGACAGTGAGCTAACAACCCAAGTCTTTCCCTGTTTTTAAAGGCAGATAAATCTGCAACTTATCTGCAAGGCAGTGAAAAGAAGTTATAGTGTGCAAAGATTTACCCCAGGGGCAACATAGACAGTAAAAACAAGTGGTTCTCAACATTCAGCCTTGAGGTACACCATAGCTAACTAAACAGAGATCATGTTCACATAAAAGGTACTTCCACACAAATATGACCGGAAACTCAAAATCAAAACTGTTTTTATTGTCCAAAAAACTTTGTATGTTTTCACATACATTTTTGAGAAATGTTAGGTACAAAATAGTATTTAAGTTTTTAACAACAACACTTTTTGGAATCTTTAGTTTTATAGCAGCAGAAACACTTGTTTTTGAAAACAGCAGAGGTTTGGTGATTTCTGCTCAACGTTTGTCTCAACATGTGTTGTCCTCTCACTGATTTTACAAATTGCCACTTTATGGTCATTCCAAATTGCTTCCAATTTGTTCCAATCCAACTACATCTGATGGAAGGTGTAAACTCAAAAACGGAATCAAAATATTACTTTAAGGGTTTGTACAATTATTCATCCAGGATTTTTAAAAATATTTCTTCCTAAAACAGATGTTTCTTTTTAATATGAATAATGCAGGACTTATGTCATATTAAATGTGAAAAAAGTGTTGAAGTGAATTGATTTCATTTTTTTCAATATCTGAAACCTTTACAAAAATAAATGTCTTCATATTTGTGACACAGCGCCATGTGGTGGAAGAACATATTCTGTGTAATATTAAAAACACATTCTGTTAATTGATTCTGTAATTTCCAGGTTCTGGTAAAAAAGAGCGAGGAGCTCCTCCCCTCCCCCCTATACCCAGGTGAAGTAAAGATGGCTGCCTCCACAACACTTGGACCTACCACCTCTTCCTCTCTTCCCATCTCTTTTTTTCTCAGTTGACCAGAAGTCCTCATGTGAGGACCACAAGGGGGCAGGGCTCCAGGAATTCAAATAAAAGCACAGTTTTTATTTGAATTCACACCATGTGGTGAATTCAAATAACCATGGGGTTCACATAAGAAATATGTAGTAGAGAACTGGTAACCTGGAAACTTTTTATATCGTTGTAAATTCATGATCTGGGGAAAATTATTATTATTATTATTATTTGTTTTTTTTTTACATTTACAACCATGCTGTTCCTAGAAGGCTTCATTGATTTTGATACTTAAATTTTGTTTTTGTAATGATTCTATTTCCTCTGTTTTCAGTCGATGCCATAATTGAGTTTTAGATTTTTATAAACAAGCCAAACATATTTTGAGGAGAATATGAACGCTGTCTTTCTGTTTTGATCCTAAATATAAAAGGAATTATGTCCAGGTGGCTTTTTTTTAATTGATAAATTCATTTTCGTTCATCACCCGCCGTTCTTCTTCCCCTTTCACTTTTCTTGAAATGGTAAAATGAAAGGTGGCAACTGTGTGAACCATTAGGAAATCAATCAAGGTGCCTTAGATTCAGACAAAGACAAAGTTTTAATGATCTCAGCCTCTCTGTGTTGCCAAAGCCACATGTGCCTCTACAGCATGAATGTAAACTTAGTTTTTTTCACCAGTTTGTTTCTGCTATAACCACTGGAGAGGTACGCTTTAATTTTGCGAGGATGCTTGATGTGTTTTCATGGACATTTCTGCAGAGTTTTACATCATGAGTGAAAAATTTAACTGAATATTGTTTTGTTAAATTCTCTTGATGCACAGCAAAGAGTCTGTATGTATCTGTATGATGTAATCAGCCAATATTGAACTATGGGGTAAGTTATGTTTGCAGTATTATGTTCGCTATAATGTTCTGCTTTGTTTTGTTTTAAAGAAACGTTTTCTGTGATGCTATATGAAAGGAAACTATTTGCATTTAAAATGCTTTACTTAAGCTTACTTTAGGTGAAAAAGGGGAGCGCTTTTATTGAAACATACACCAATATTCCTAAACAATTACTGTTTGGGAACAGAAGAAGACAGTAAACAGTAGAGTCAATTAGATAAACAATATCTTACCACATAAACCGTATTATTAATTTACATAAATGTGCAATAAAAAGGACAATAAATGTAAACAAAGGTGTGGCATTGTTTTAAACTTGTTTATTGTAAAATGATTTCTACTAAAATACAGATCCATATAATTTAGAATATTATTAAAAAGTCCACTTATGTTAGGAATTTTATCATTATTCCTTTTAATTATGATGATTTTCCACTTAGTTATTTCCTAACTACAAATTTAGTTGAAATAATTAATTTGAACCTAAATAATTAACTCCAATGTACGTAGCTTGTAAATTAAATATTTAGTTTGGAACTATGACATTTATAGATTTATGGAAAATAGTGAACATATATGGAGCTCCATAAAATAGAGCTAAAACAGTTTCATAATTCACAAATGCACAAAACAAGATTCACATTGTATTTGTGATGCAAACACAAATGTATCTTGATTTACAAGCTGCTTCTTACAGAGCCCTCGAGGGGTTATGGGGAAAATATCTTCTTTTGCGTTCCCTTGCAAAACTTTCTTGTTCCCTCGCAATATGCTTACTGCAGTATTCGATGGTCTATTTTGAATACAGTCACAAAAGTCAATTTAAAATATCAAATATGCACACATTAAAGAGCCTCAGTGAAAACGTGTTTATTCTTAACCCTTTGGTACAAAAAATTGATTGAATAACGTGATAATTCAGAAATAGTCCAGATAGTTTGGATGTATTTTTTTTTATTTCTTTCCGTCTTACGGAAAGTTTTAGTATATGTCATAGGTTTGTGGTGCATTTCTAGCCTAAAGAAAAAGATATAAAACTTCAGATATTTCATGAGATATTAACATTAGGCCTGTCACGATAAAATATTTTGCTGAGTGATTATCTCAAAAATTATTGTGATAAATGATATTGTTTGAAGACCATTTAAAACTGATGTAATGGTAATGACATAATAATGCAAGCACATCGTGCCAAAAATAGTTTTTCAAAAGAACACTTAACACTGGAACTGGTAAACAAACTAAAAAATAAAATAAAAATAAAATGGACTCTTGGCCTCTGCTAACAAAAAATGCACTTCAATAAAAACTAAACACAACATAAAACCAAAGTGGAAATTAAAACTACATTCAACCAAAAGAGTACAGATTATGAAGTCTGCTTACTATATTGCCTTTCAATAATCATCAGATTTAGATAAAGAAAACGAGGAAGAGAGGGGTCAGTGGAGAGCACTGGAGGTCAGTCTTTTTTCATCCAGTGTCATTAAAAGAAAGAGAAAAAGGCAGGAAGAAACGATTAAGCTGATAAATTAAAATGAAGTTGATAATTTTTATTTATCATGCGATTAACTGATTTATTGTTTATTGCGACAGGCCAACCTACGTATATGTGTGTATATACAGTGTAACACAAAAGTGAATACACTCCTCACATTTCTGCAGATATTAAAGTAGCTATATCGTTTCATGTGACAACACTGACAAAATGACACTTTGATGCAATGAAAAGTAGTCTGTGTGCAGCTTATATAACAGTGTAAATTTAATCTTCTCTCAAAATAAATCTATATACAGCTATTAATGTCTAAACTACCAGCAACAAAAGTGAATACACTCCTAAGAGACTACACCCCTAAATGTCCAAACTGAGCGCTGCTTCTCAATTTCCCTCCAAAATGTCATGTGACTAGTTAGTGTTAGGCCTTAGGTGTGCATATGGAGCAGGTGTGTTAGTTTTTCTAGTACAGCTCTCATACTGGTCACTGAAAGTTGTGTTATGTGAAGATGAACAAGACAACAAGAGGATTAACACCCTGAAACTAAGCTGTAGCACAGTGGCCAAGATCATCCATCATATTTAGCAGGATCCACTCAGAACACACGTCGCTGAGTGCACGTGCTCAGCGTCACATCCAAATGCTGTCTTTGAAAGATAGGTGCAGGAGTTCTGTCAGCATTGCTGCAGAGATTGAAGAGGTGGGATATCTATTTATCTATCGATACATTTCTCTCTCTCTCTCTGTCTGTCTGTCTCTAGATATAGATACAGTATCTATAGAGAGAGAGATGCACAGAGTTGCCGTAGTTAGTTTAGGACCAAAATCTGTAAATATTTAATATATATTTGGAATTGTTTAGATTACTTTGGTAACTGTTAGACCCTCCAATTAATTGGAGTAACTAAGAAAACACCGGGTGCTTGATGGGAAGTTTATTGTTTTGGGCAAATATCCGGTGTGATGTGATTTTTTTTTTTTTTAACCACTTTTTGAACTTGAAACGTCAGATTAAGTCAACTTTCGTTTTCAGCTAAATTGTAAGATTTTTTAGGAATTATTTCATCAATATTTTACAAAAAAAAGCATTGTTTTTTTTTTTTTTTTCAAGCACACTTTTTTTTTTTTTCAAACAATCAAGTCTGAAGTGCGTGCAAACCATTTGTTACCACCCACGGCCTTTGTTGGACATGTTTGGTTTTGGAACCTAGAAAGCCGCGACAGTGTGTGTGTCTGATTAGAGCGCATTTGCTAAAACGTGAAAAAGTGCGACAACTTCGTTGAAAAACGTTGTTTGATCTTTCACACTGCGCCGAACAAGCGCCTATATGGCAAGCTGTTTTATCGTAAATTCGGTTTCGTCCGACTATCCAATTATATTCTTGATATCTAAATATGCATTTTGACTAGGCAAAACTGCTTTTTTCGGAATGGTCATTTAAGATATCTGCATTTACATTCTGACTAGAAAGAATAATTCGAGACATCTTCAATTACATTTTGACAAATCAAAATTCCTTTCAAGATCTCAGATTACATAATTGGATCCTCATGAGGCCCAAGGGTGGAAATTAGCACCCGTAACTGGCAAAATGTGGGTAAAAGTATGAAGTGTCGTGTAAATTGGAGCAACGCACCGGGTTGACGATTTGAACAGAAAGAGGGGAGAAAAAAACAAACAAAAAAAGTTGCATTCAGATTGAACTTCTGTCCACGGAAGGACTGACCGTCTAGAGTCCAGACTGATACATTTACTGTCCATGTCTGGCGGCCCTAAACTGTCATAATTTAACAAAAAATTTGTATTAAATCAAGTTTTTATCTGCCTATTGGTTGATTTTATTGACGGAGATTGGGCTTATTCAATGAAATCCCTCAGTCCTCTTTGGCCCTCAGTCCTCTTTGGCTTTGCCATACATGCGTGAGACGCAGGGGAACCCTATCTGATGGGAAAACGCGGATCGACGTAACAAAGATTAAACTCTGCTGGCCAGGGGCGCTGCCCTCTTTATCCTGGATCTTGATAGTATCACATTATTTCGAGATAGTATCTCGAATTAATGAGATAATTTATTTATTTTGTACTTTTTACCAGAGTGGCAGAAACGGGCTTCCGTGTGGGAAAGGTTGTATCTGAGTGGCCTTCCCCACATAGGTTCAACCTCTGCTCTGCTGCTTGTATCTGTCATTAAATTAACAGCTGATAATATTTGCGAAAGCCTGTTTTTACAAAAGTATACATTGTTGAATTTATACGAGCAATTTGATTAAACGGAGTATCTGGTAGTTTTGTTGTAAACTCAAGATTCTTGCTTCTGTAGATTTCTCTCTGGAGAACGGTTCTCTTCAGTGAACCAATCACAGAGGCCAGTAGAAAGCGTTCTTTACGATGATTTGCTGAAGCTTCTGTCAGTCATTTGTGGGGGCGTGTCTACTCGCTGTCAGATTGGGAGCCGCTGTCAACCCAAACAGCAAAAACAAGAGCTTAGAGAACAAAAAAGACAGAGGAATTCCGGTCTTGTGCGAAATTCGGTTCCCCTGTGAAAATCTGTTCCCCCTGTGTCGGGAGCGCGCATTGCTGCCAGAGAGGC
>CAEFZY010045319.1:0-13079 GCA_903066815.1 Brachyrhaphis roseni
AGACTCCTTCAAAAAATCCACTCTTCTGATGCTGCTTGGGTAGCCGCAGTTAGCTGCATTAGCCCATAACTGTTACATCTGCATCAACTTTCACTAATGAATGATTATTGTGCTTTCAAATCATATATATTAAAAGCTATTTATTCAACAACATGGCATTAAATATGAAAAATATGCTTATTTGTGTCTGAGAGAAAGGAAGAAGGTTGGAAATGAGTCAAATGGGATTCTGAAGGTCACAAAGAGAAGCTTGATGCTTTTAGTTTGAATGTGTGTAAAGAATCAATCTAACAGGTTGAAGAAGTTCCTGAACTTGGGGAGAGAAGCTAATCAGAAGCAGAGATCTTGGTGTTAGACTGGAGCATTAAAGTCTCATTTATTCAGGAACGGCTCACAGTTTGAATAGAACAACGGAAATGTTCTGTGGTCTGATCAGAGTTCATCCTGCTAAAGAGAGAAGAAGACGGCGAGTACACAGTGTTATTTCTAAATAATGGTAAAACTTCAGAGGGAGTCATGCATTAAAAAAGTTCCTTCTGCAAATTACACACAGTTGTTTATGACAAAAATTTAAATAGAGGAAAATGGTGTCAGATTATAGATATCTGACTCCATAAGGAAAGACAAAAACCCATTTTAGATCACAATTCTGATAAAATCTATACAGCAGATTCACAGAGTTTAGAGACCAGTCAACTGCAAATAGCTGAAATACACAAATACCTGATATCACTTCCACAAAAATGCTTATCAATATTCATTTTAATTGGTGAAACACAGAAGATACCTTAATATACATTAATAGAAAGAGTGCAAATCATCGTAGCACTACTGCAGAAGGTAACTTTGATCTTTATCTCCACTATTAAGGATACAGCCAATCAGCACCAAGCAAAACACATGGCTCTTCAGGATTGGCTGCTTTATGTCAAGTGGTATTGCGCCTTGTTATTACACCAGCATTTTATTTTGAATATTTTAGATAGACTTATAATACAATATCTATTTTTTATGATACGATATGATATAAAGTTGTCACATCAGTTGATATAGATAATAAATGATTTGTTTTTTGTTTTAAATATCTGAAATACTGCCAAACTGGTGACCTGACCGGTGACGTAACCTTTTCTGTTTTGTTCCTCCAGAGATACTCTACTCACTTTCTCCTCTCATTCCACGCTGATTGTTTAGAAATTGTTTTTAATTTAAAAAGTTATGAGGCACGGTGGCGAAGCTTTAATCTGCTGCTGTCCAAGTTACTCAACTGGTTGTTGCTAGGTAACCAAAGAGTGAGTGAGTTGCTAGGTAACCAAAGAGTGAGAGAGTTAGTGGATGCTGCCAACCTTGTGGCAGCATCAACTTTCCTCTGCCTACATCCCCCAGAATGCTTTTCGGTTCTGGATCAGAGTTCAGTGAAATTATCAAAAATTCTCTTGGACATATTATCTTTTGATATTGATCATATTTTTATTGATTTTTTGCCCTGCCCAAGAGATACTAAGACAAAAAATCTTGAATCGGTAGCTTGGCCAATTCCAATCGATTCTCATCTCCCGTCAGTGTTCCATCTGGAATTTCTCCGATTGACCTTGATTCCTCCAGTTGAATGTCTACCGAACTGTTCAGTCTTTCCTCGTGTACAAATATGAGGAAAGAAGAACAATGGATTCAACACATTAGAATGACACACAACTATTTATGAACTGTGTAATACAGTGAGAGCTCTGGTGGAGCCAGCTGCACATTGTCTGAAAAACAACAAAACATCATCCTCCTAAAACTTCCTGTTGTCGTTTTTGTGGTTTTTGCCAGCAGTAAGATCATTTTTGATCTTTTTTTCTTTTCTAATTGGTATGTTTTCATTAAGGAGAGTTATTTCCGTAATTTTAATTTGCACATTTTTATGATTAATGGAAATGCAGCTTGTGTTAGCTGCAAATATTGAGCAATTAAAGTTGGAGTGAGAGGAACATTTAAGACATTTTATTCTTAAAAATGTCGTTCAGCTCAGCTCTTCTCTCTTTGCACAGGGGGATGGTTGCTGTTTTCACAATTTCCGTTAAACTTCATCGCGTCAAGCTAGCGCATTACATGTCACGGCTAAACGTTAGCAATTGGATAAGATCAGATCCAATCGTTAAAAACTTCAACAGAGTCCAACAAGCAAGCCAAGGGCTCTACGCTTTACTACAATGGACGAAGTAAAGTGTAGAACGGGACGGTTTTTACCGGGCTAGCAAATCAGAGGATGAACCATAAATAATTTGGAGTTACGTTCCACAGAAAAATCTGCAACACACACACAAGAGCTAAAGGAAGATCTCAAGAAGTTCCCAGAACAGAGATATATCAAACATCAGTCCGTGGTATCCGGATCCATCTTTTAACACCAGATGAAGCATTGTTGTTATGGTCAACAGAAATCAGGATTTCCCTAAACTAATCCAAGAAAAGAAAACCAGTGACCTCTGGGCTTGTAGCCGCTGTTAAAGCCTAGCAAGACGACACCAGAGGTAAAGTTACCGACACATTAGTGTCAGAGGTGTGCTGGCAACCAAAGCTCAGCACTTCCTTCAACTTCTGGGCTAATTTTAAAAACTTCCCTGCAGCAAACTGTACAGATTCCTCCTGTCACTTCTGCAGCCCTTATGCAGGAGGATCATACATCATCTGCTGTATTCTGCTCATTGCCCATGACCCTCCTTGCTAAGCACTAGTCGTTAGACATTAAAAGCAGCTTATGAGTTCATTACAGGCAAAATTATCTCGAGATAATAACCTTCTGTGCAATTTGCACAACGTCTAAAAGCTTGGGGCTGCGAGGACACTGAGTGGGATACACCCCAAATTACAGATGCATAATTTATTCAGAGAAGACAGATTGTATATAACTTTAAAGTCTAATCATAATGAAGTACTGCAGAGTGAAAGCAAGGACTCCAGGTCATACAGCGCAGAGACAAAAACTACTTGGTGAAACGTTATTCACGCTGCAGCCAGCTACGTGCTTTAATTACATTAATGACACGCAACATAATGTCCGTTCAATGAGTCCTAAAGGAAAGAAATATCAACCATGCTGCAGAATCAGTCAGAAATAACACACTCCTAAAAAAAATGTTTCACCATGATCATCACAAGCTAAATAAGCTAAATATTTAGTTTATAACATAAATATTTAGATAACTAACTACAAATTTAGTTTATCAATATATGTAACTCCAAACTAAATGTTTAGCTTCAAAACTAAATATTTAGTTAGCAAACTAATTAGCTCACTAGCTAAAGATTTAGTTTGAAAGTAAATGCTTAGCTTCCTGAATAAATATTTAATTTGAAGCCAAATATTTAGCTAGCTAAGCTAAATCTTTCAATTGAAGCTAATGATTTAGCTTGGAGGTAAATATCCATCCATCCATCCATTTTCTGTGCACCCTTGTCCCTAATGGGGTCGGGAGTTGGAGGTAAATATTTACTTTGTAAACTCATTTTTTAACTCCAGATTATTATTTAGTTTACAAATAAAATATCTAGCTCACTGGAATATAAATATTTGGTTTGAAGCTAAATATTTAGCTTGCAAAGTAAATATGTAGTCAGCAAGCTAAATAATTAGCTAAACATTTAGCTCCAAGCTAAATGTTTAGCTAATATTTAGGTTACAAGCTAAATATTAGACTAATTATTAAACTTTCAACCTAAACATTTAGCTTATGTGGCTAGTTAAACATTTAGTCTGGGGCTAAAGATTTAGCTTAGTATTAAATCTTTAGCTTCATATTTAGGTTAGAGCAAAAATATTTAATTTAATTATTTTTTTCTACTATTAAAGGTAATTTTATGTATATAGCACATTTTCAGGAATAAGGCAATGCAAGGTGCTTTATGACTAAATATTTACCTTCAAACTAAGTCAATTGTGACAAAATTAAAAACATTATCACAACCAGATCTGGCATACTGTAGGAATCCTGCTGGTCGTCTGATGCTGTAACAATGATGTACAGTTGGAATTAAAAAGGAAAGTAATAAAACACTTTTACACAACTATTTAAATTTCACTAAACATATTTACATGAATGCATAAAAACATGAATGTTTATGTAAATTATTTTTAAAAAGTAAGAATGTTGCAGTCATTTCCACTTTCAGATGTTAGAAAAAGCCCAACTGTGATCCAACAGTCAGGAAAAACATCTGGACCAGATGAGCACCAGGTGTGATTTTATCCAGGATGACTCTCAGTTTTCCCGTCGCTCTGTTGCTCATTTCCCTTCCTCTTATCTCTCCTCCTCATTCCTACATTCATTTTCTCCTGATATAACACCCTCTCCTCCCTCTTCTCCCACTTTTTTATGGATAATTCATCAGCATTCCTTAGAGCTGCTGTCTGCTGACTGTGATTTCCACTGGGAGTCTTTCAGGGACCATTCCCACTTCAAGCGGGAATTAGAGCCGCAGCTACGGAGGGGAAATTAATCACAGTCGTCTTTTTGTAACACGCATACACAGACACACTCATGTACAAACACCAAGGAGACTCTCAACCTTTATTATTTATTTTTTTCCAAATGCACCATTAGTTTCCACTCTGTAAAACGTTACACACATGCCTGCACTCCTTTTCTATTTGTTTTGCATATTCGATCGTGAGAAACACACACCAGCGGCGTCCCACATGGCCCAGCATCGTACCTGGACTGCAGCAGACTTTGTGGCAACGGTTTGTAGCTTCAGGAAAATCTGCTGCAGTACGTGGAATCAGACAAAATGCGTAGAAATGTGTGTGAGATAAAGCTACAGAGTTTTATGTCTTAGTTTTCATCTGCAGAGGTGAAAGGAGCGAAGTGCTAATCTGCTTTTTATCTACATGATGATGTGAAAATGAAGGAGAAATAGAAAAAAACATTACAGCTGGATGCAGCAGAGAGAGAATGAGCTGTAAGTGTGTGTGTGGGGGTGTTCATGTGTGTGTGTAAGAGAGAGAGAGCATTGATCAGAGATCGAGAGGCTCCCTCTGTGATCGCTACAGGAAAGATTGGGAATAGTGAATGTCACATTGAAAGGTTTTATCCATCCATCCACGCTGCAAAAACACAAAATCTTACCAAGTATTTTTCTCTAGTTCTTACTCCAGACATCTTATTTCACCTGAAATAAAACTAAACTAACTTATAAGTAACTTTACAACAAAACATGAGCTTATTTTAAGTCAACAGAACACCGTGTGCCGTTTTTCCATTGTATTTTCCATGAGGGTTAAGGGGTTAATATTTATGACAAGTTCTAGAAGTGAAATAATCTGTCAGCAGAATAAGATATCTTAACTTATAATAAGTGAAAAATGTCTTGTTAAACTGGACGACTATTTTAGCTAAACCATAATACTAGATTATGTGTTTTTGCAGTGAATCCCATATTTTCCTCTTATTTAAGAGGAAAATATGGGATTAAACTCTGTTTAAACTCAGACATCCGTCTGCTTGTAAACACGTCCTGCTCCACCTCGTAGATCCCAATTCAGGGGATATCTTTGGAGATTATTTCTCGGCTGATTATGTCAGGTTGTTTTCACACCTGAGAGTTCGGTAGACTCGGTTCAATTGGGAACCAAAACTGCAACATTTAATTTCTTTCTCTCTGCACTAATTCAAAACCAACCAAATCTTTTGAAAAACCTGTTTCCCCCCTCGCCTGTAGGGGCGCTGCACCAAAAACCACAGAAAAGAAAAATGGCACAAAAACCTCTGAAGAGCTCCTTTCTTCACAAAATGTAATTAAAAATGGAGCGTCAGATTTTAGCAGGTGGACGAATTTCTCTTTTGTCTTTGGCTAAAGACTACAAGCCATTTCTCCTGCTAGCGCTAGGCTAACATGTTTGTTTTGGTTGTGTTTACCCTAAACATTTTTGCTAAATTTGGAAATTTAAAACCAACACAAGGCGGTAGTAAGTAAACAAGTGAAATTTGTAGAAAATACACAATAAACATCCCTTTTTTCCTAACAGAAGTAATATTTCTGTGCAGAAAACTTCCCAAAATTGATGAACAAAGTGGTTTTATGGTGAGATAAATCCCTGATGGCAACATACGGCGTGTAAGAAGCAGAACCCCCCCTTCAGGCTCGATTGATTAGAGTCAATTAGAGAAAAGGTTAGGTCACAGCTGGGCCACCAAGGCCACCGCTCCACTCCAACACACCGAGCCGATTCAGCGGCGGCTGATGAACCGAACACTGGCGACACTTTTCCAGCTGAGGAAGCCAACATGCGCAGCCTCTCGCCCCCTGCTGATTATCTGATTGCTGCTCTGAATGCTGGATCGATGCTCCTCATGTTTAATGAGCCTCACAGGCAGTTTACTATTCCATTAAATCATCTTGACACTGAATATGTGTGTTCAGGAAGTTGTTTTCTGCCTTGATTTAGCTGCTCAAGGTCTCTCTTTTACTCATAAATTCTTTTCGTAATTATCAACAAACTTCCCTTTTTATAAACATCCCACCTCACCAGCTTCCCTCTGCTGCTCCATCATTCCTTTGTTTTCATTCATTAGGCCGACCTTCACCTTCTTTCTGCTCTCCATCTTTTATCCTTCACTCCAACCTTGAATACATTTTCAGAGTTTTACTTCAGATCTCCTCATAGATTTTTTTTTACGTTCATTTGTAGTTTTATTCATCTTAAAGATGCAGCGTACATTTAATGAAGTGGGACTTTGCTCAGAGTATCTAATCTGTTTTTATCTAACCATACCAAGTTTACATCCACTCACCTTGGATCAAACCTTTACGTTAATTTGGAGCTTTTATTAAAATATTTGATTCTTTGTTGTTTTTTTCAGGGCAGACTTGAAAACACCCAGTTTCGTAAAAATCACAAAGTTTATGACAAGTTCTACCACCGGTCAGAGTTAGCAGATGCTAAAGCTTTATTGGCTGAGTTTGTGTGCATAAAGGTGGATTAAAATGGTGTGTATGTGTAAAAAACATAAAATATTACCAAATGTTATTGGTCCAATTTTTAGTGCAAATATCATAATACACTTGAAATAAAACAAAATTCACTTACAAAAAACTTTTCATCAACAAATCAGTTTGTTTTAACTAAATGATTCCTTAATATTAATGATAAAGTACTAGTTCCACTGGCAGATTATTTCACTTACAACAATATTTTTCCCATGTTGTCAGATCTTCTAAAGCCGATTCGATGTGACGCTGGAAAAGACTAATGTTGTGTTCAAGTTGTGCTAAAAGTAGTTAGCATATCAGCGAAGCTATTTTAGCTTGAAATAGCATTTCAATGCTAACTATGTAGCAGCTAATGCTGATATCTCTTTTCTAAAGAAGTTTCATGAATCAGGAGTTCCTGAAACATTTGAAAGCATTTTACCAACCTGATGTTTGAAAAACCTAAATAAGAGATTAAAAACAAAAAAATATGTTTGCTGCTAAAATCAAGTTTTATGTTTGTAAAACCCTCTGATCCCAACAGATGTTTGAATATTAAACAGTTTGTTTACTTTCCATCCAATGCAGATTTAGATCAGCAGCAGAACGTCATGAAGATTTTTAGTTTAGATCTGAAAAGATGAACTTTGCTCAATAAAAAGAGGTAAATGTAATTTTCATAGTTTTTGTGAACTTTCAAAAGCACCATGACTGTGATGCAGAACAAAAACCTTCACTGATAACTTTCTGATTTCCTGTTCCGAATGTTTTCAAGAGTTCAAGGTAATGTGACTGAAAATCTAAGCAATTTTCTCCTCAGAACATTAAAAAGTTTTAATTTCTCTCTTTTGGTTCCTGTTTCTAAAATCTTTAATCTCTTCAAAAGAAACGAAAAACATCTGAAGGTTGAGGAAAGTAAATTAGATGGGAGATTGATTAAAATATATTTTTAGGGTTTTGTTTTCAGATACGTTTTTTTATATGTTTGGAATTTTTCAGTAACAAAAAAAAAGAAAAGAAATTCAAAGGTCTGAATTCAAGTTAAATGACCCAAATGATTTAATCTGGTCTGTCGATCTAATATCCGATTATTCTGCAGGTCAAGTGATGAGAACAGAAGTCCAGCACTTGATTAAATGTATCTAAATGAGTGAATATTTCCATCTCTCTGGATTGCCTTTGGGTGTGAGTGTTCAGCGTTGGCTTGTGTCTCGTTTTAATGTTTCTTTTTGCTGTTGCAGGATTGTGTTGGTCTCTCTGGCCTTCACAGCCTTCAAGCGAACAGAAAAACATGGAGCGAGTCGTAAAAGGCTGAAATTACTCTTTTCTTCTTTATCAGCTTCGGTTCTGATTTATATCTGCATTTCTCTGCATTCTTGGACACAACCTTTTCCTTGTCACGTGTCATGACGTGTCATGTTTGCTGCTAAGTACTAATCAGCTTGTAGGAAAACTGTAATGTAGCGTCTTTAATAACCTATTCTGAAGTTCATGGTCAGACCATTTTCCAAAGAGGTTTTTTTTGTTGCTGTTTTTCATTTTGTATATTTTTCTCCATATATAAAAGTATATTTTTGAGAGGACTGAACTTGCAGTTTGATATAAACATGTCAGTTTTCCAATAAATTGATTATTATAGGAAAGCTTTGCTATGTTTTCAGTATTTAGATTGATTCACACAGAATGATGTTTGTAAACATTTATTTCTGTTAATTATGATAGTTTTTTTGCTTACATTAGTCCAGCAAAACATTTTAATAGAGAAATGTGGGTTTATTACATTTTTATTACCTTAATGTATTGGGTATGACTGTAAAACAGTTCATAAAACGTTTTGATTGAAATAAGTTGAAAATGTATAAGTTACTGTAATTCTCTTGATATAATATCTAATTAAACATTTTATGATAAAAATAATGAAGAAAATTGTATTCATCTCATTTTAGAGCAACATTGATGAAAAACAATCTGTCACTGTAACGTTTCTTTTCCCCAAAAGTTTATATTTCTAAACAGAACAGCATGAAGTGCGTTTTCCATCAAACACCGGATTCCTTTTGGAACGTTTCTCTTTCCTGTTCTGACATGGATCCGCCATCTTTATTTCTGTATCAACTGACTCCACTTAAAGATGACATCAGCCCCATCTGCTGGATGGCAGCCAAATTACAACAGGTCTAAGCGGACGTTATTAGTTAACTGATTGAAACTGATTTTAATCTGATTAAATTTTAATTGCATTCCTTCTCCCAACGTTACTGGATGACAAGTAGAGCCCAGCTGAAATGTTTTCTACTCACAGAAGAGGCGGTGCCATCATGATCTGGGGTCTTTTTTCTTCAGTGAAGAAATGGAGCGGCATCGAACAGCAGCTGGTTATGTGGTGACGTTGTGGTGCATTCCGCATGACTGAAGGCCGTCATCTGTGTGGTAATGTCTGTGTTTTTCACTGCTGCCCTATGGAAACATTCCTCTCTTTGACCATTCTGCACATTCTTTTGATCTAAATACAAATGACAGGGACTCTTCACATCCTTAAAATATCTTCAAAAGTCATGTATCTAAAATTAAGGCTGTAAAATGTCTTAAATTCATCATAAGATGGCCTTAAATACATGAATCACAGGCTTAAATGTTGTCATGGCAGAACTATTTAATCCCTTGTGTTCGATGTCGTTTATGTTTTTTTCTGGTGGAACAGCTGCACAGCTTGTTTGTGTTCGTCCTCAGTAGGTGCAAATGGATTGCTGCTTCACGTCTGTTGCCAACGTTTAGGATGCTACATAGATGTATATCCACTATTTTCTTTTGTACATTTGTGTCAGTTCTTACACTTTATTTATAAAAGTCTTAATTTTGAGTTGGTTAAAACTGCAGAAGCTCTGAATTGAGAACATTTGGGGTTGTTTACATGGATGGATGCCAGTTGCAGACAGTGGACTCCATGAAACCATCATTTCACTTGGAGCAGCATTTCCTTTAGCTTCCTGCAAACATTAACATCAAACATGAAATTCATAAAAAAATGAATATTTTAAGGCGGTTAACGCGAACGGTGCAGCATTACAACCATTTTTAAAAACTTTTATTTCTATTTTAGGCTCTTAAACTTTCGATCAGTCTGTTTCAGTTTAATGGTTGTTTGCAATAAAATGCTTGCTCAGATTTTTTTTTTCCTTTTTTGCATTTTGAAGCTCTACTTAGAAACTTAAGATCCAACAGGGCAAAATGTAAATTCTTGCCATTTTTCAACTGGTCTTAAAAATTTGATCAGGAGTGTATTTCTACTGTAGCATTAATCGTAAAATTGGAGACTTTATCCCCAGAGAAGCCATCTGGCAGTCGGCCTGCATACAGAAAAGGTTGCAGGCTACCTGAGGGCATGCAGACATATAACTCCAACAATCAAAGGGAAAAAAAATCACCTTTCGCTTCAACAGGACCAGAAAATCCTCTATAATATCATAAAAATAGCCCCTGAGAAAGTAATTCCTCGTCTTCCGTTGTAAATAATATCCTAACAAGGTTCATATTGTACTTTATGATTTTTTTTATCTCCAATGGTGTCAGTATTGTATTCATACAAACCTCCCTGGGAGAATTATGCCTCTGTAGTAATCAATTGAGAGTTTACTATGACATGAAAGTACAGACGGCGAGCAGCTCTGGTGTCTTCCTGAGGTTTTCCCTGACAGACAGGTTCTCTGCAGGACGATGTCAGGGTGCAGAAATACCCAAAAACATGCTATTTATCACATACATGAAGTAAAAACAAACATTTTTTGATATTCTGTGAATGTCAAAAAAAAAGGATTTTGCAATTAAGCTATTCCATTAAATAAGAAATGTAATTAAAATCACACTTGAATAGGTTTGTTCATGTGATAAGTCCTTAAACATCATGGAGGCAACGGATGTAAACACGAGATACGACTTAAAGCTACAAGTGTGCGCAAAACTTTGTTGATATTACGCTAATGTTAAAAAAACAAATTTTTTAAATAGTTTTTTCTGTTACATAAGAAATTCTGTTTAAATTCAGGTGTGAATAAGTTTGTTCACATAAGTCATTAAAAAAATTATCCTCCTACCACCTCATTCATCTTCTTCGTCTTTTCCTCCAGTAGTAACACCCAGTTGTTGATCACATGACTTGTGTGATGCAAAAAAACGTGTTTCCATGATACAGTCGAAAATCCAGCTCATCCTAGTGCAAAACATTTTTAGTGAAAAACGAGAGTCTTTGAGTAAACTTGATGTGTTTTCATTGAGCAAATTTATTTTTGTAATTTCAATTAGAGCAATTTTAAGGTCAGCGGAAACACAGAGGTGTAAGAGCGACAAACGTATGCAGCGTTTTTGGGAAATTGTAGTCGGCCATTTTACAGAAGAACAACGAATTCAACACGTTTGAATGACAAACTCAACTTTTGATCAATTATGCGACACTGTGAAACCTGGTGATAATAAAATGTGGCATGACTGTTCAGACTGCAAATGATTTTTAAAAAAAAAAAAACTGATGTAATTCAGCGTATGGAAGTGACACAAATCACAATTTTTGGCAGGAGAAAATATCTGAATTGATCCGTTCAGGTTGTTGCCAAAAAATTTAATTTGTGTTGCACTCAAACACAGCTTGAGATGTCTTCGAGTTTCTGCAAGTAAACAGATGACTGCTCAAATCTTCTCCACACAACCCAAGAACCGCCTCTCTCTGATGCAGACCGACACAAAGCAAGTTGAGCTTTCTCCTTGTTTTAGGAAAATAACACCAGAGTCAGCAAATTTACATCTAATAGATGATATTGACCTTTGAAGAAAGCAAAAAGGAAGTGAGAATTTTAATCGAGAGAGAGGAGAGCGGACTGCAGAGGAAAACACAAGATATCAATAAAAGCAGACAAAGCATCTTAATCAGAGAGACAAAGCAGCGATCAATCATGGGGGAGTTGATGCAGCCGAGAGGCCCTGACCTGAGCTACACTGCAGAAGGAGCAGCTCCGCTCCTCCGAGACGCTCCCCCTTTGCTTTTATCCCCTCTTCCTCTCATCCCTTCCTGCACTGGATCACCCTCTTTCCATTTTGATTACTGTCTGCGGCTCCAGCTCTCTGCCCTTCTCTCTCTCTCTCTCCTTTCTTCCTATATTTCTGTCTGCTACCCACCATCTGTCATCCGTTGTCTTCCTCCACCCCCCACCCCACTCATTTTCACTCCCTCAATCCAATTCGAGGAGCTTTATTGGCATCATAAGATGAATTTTACCGTCTCTTTCTGGAACATTTGTCTTCCCATTACTAATGCTCCACTTTTAATGCTTCTTGCAGAACTTGTGTGCTGCTTTCTGCACAGGCTGTACCGGTCCTGGTCAGCCTGCAGCCACTCTGATGCCGACTAACACATCGATACTGAGGTCAAGCACATGTATCTTTCATCAGCTGCCTCATAAAACAGGCAGTGCGAATCAAAATGTGAGTCTTCCCACCGCGGAGGGAACCAGAGGAGAAACAGGGCAGTTTGTAAAACGTTGCCTTGCAGTTTGGAGTCGGACTTGGTGGGACGTTGATGATCGCAGTGACACCAAGTGGAGAAAACCAGGCAGCGGATCCAAGCTGCCATGTGAGAGGAGCAGCTAAGAAAAAACTCAGAAATTTTAAGATTAAGCTAAAGTTTCTTGGAAAAAAACAAAAACAAAAGAACTTTCAGAATTGTAAAGTCAATTTTTTAGCGAAAATGTACTCTTCCTCTTTTTTTCAATCTGGCTCCAACGCCCTGTGGCAGGTGAAAAATGAGCTTTAAATCTTTATTTACAAGGCTTTTCAAAAGTATTCATACCTCTCGAACATCAACTTTACGACCACAAACATTTTGATGAATTGGTTGATTAATTAAGGCAGGGTCCTGGAGGGTGCATGGGAGTTCGCCCAACCGGTCTACATGTGTTTTGTGGACTTGGAGAAGGCGTTCGACCGTGTCCCTCGGGGAGCTCTATGGGGGGTTCTCCGGGAGTATGGGGTACCGGGCCCTTCGATACGGGCTGTCAGGTCCCTGTATGACCGGTGTCAGAGTCTGGTCCGCATTGCCGGCAATAAGTCGGGCTCGTTTCCGGTGAGGGTTGGACTCC
>CAEFZY010045320.1:0-32169 GCA_903066815.1 Brachyrhaphis roseni
AGTTACATTAAACTTGCGTCTTCCTTGACACATATATTCCACCTGTCTCACTCTTACCTTTTCTGCTCGAGCGCCCCCTGGCGGCCGTTAGAAAAAAAATGCATAAATAAGCCGCATCATTGTATAAGCCGCAGGGTTAAAAGCGTGTGACAAAAGTCGCGGCATATAGTCCGGAAATTACGGTAATTTGTACGATTTTTGCTCTAATGCCTGATGTCAAATGTGGCTTTTTAATTACTCACCATAACTCACCATGACTATAACTTGACATCTAGTACAGCTGAGGCAGCAGTCACTTAAACTCAATGTCTTTGACCACTTTTGAGAGAAATTTGCAGTAAAATAAGAACAACAAGATTTGTTGATTTTGTGTAAATTTTGAAGATTTCTAAAAAACTGGAAGGACGTATTGATGAAATTTGGAGTTTCAAGGGCCACATAAAAAGCCATGGTGGGCCAGATTTGGCCCCTGGGCTTTGAGTTTGACATAAAGTGTTTCACTTAGTGATAAAGTTCCTGAAATAAATGGAGTTTTCGATAATATTTTAATCCATTGAAGGGATTTTCCAAGCTCCAACAGAGCCTCAGAGATTTTGTTTTTGAGAAAAATAGTCAACTGGATTATGAAAGCTAAGAAGCAGCTCCAGACAACAGAAAGATGTGGAGAAAAAAAGTCGTTTTCAAGAAAGCTTCATTCAAAGTTTGACAGAAAATACAGTAAACATGTAGAAGAAAAAAAGCTCAAGTAATGTAAGACTAAAACTAAACTTCTGAGTCTGCATGGAAAAAACAAAAAAAAAACAAAAAAACTTGCTATATGTACCTGTTTGTGTTGGCCTATAACAGAATCCTAATAAAATACATAAAAGTTTGAGGATCACCTTGAAAACATTCAGAGTACATAGGGTTTTATACTGTAAGAACATAAAAAAAAATAATTTAAAGACATTTTTTTCCTTTTGTGAAACGATTCGATGGTGCTTTTGGCAATAACATTGCCAGTGCTGCAGGAATATTCCCTGTCCATACCAAAGGCTTAAGCAACCGGTCAAATATGTTATGAATAAATCTTTTACAAAGTCACTGAGATCAGACCACTAAAATCTGGCTTTACCATCTACACTTACCTTTATCCACTTATGGCCGCCAGATGACAAACTGCAAACCCTTTAAGCTGTCTGGTCGACTTTGTTTTAGTATTTTCTGACATTTCCTTAAGTGCCTTCTTGCATCGACTGCCATTTTCACTGTTGGTTTCTGCTGAAGAGCTGTCGAGTGATGGAAACAGAATGGCAACTCTAAGAAAGTCAACACTTTAATGAGTTCAAAGAGCACCAGGGTGGTAAAACCCAACTTCAGACATGTATTACAATAAACCTACTGTCTGTGATTGACTTCTGAGGTGGCTTTTGTTTTGTTCTCCAGCCAAGGGTGGATGTCCTCCAGATTTGTGGGTCTATGAAAGTCATAAAATTCATTGATCATCAGTCCAAAATAAAGATATCTGGAAGGTGAACATAATACTCTGCCCTTTCTCACATTCTTTACCAACGTTTATGAATCGTTGCACATTTTGTCCAAGCTTGTAGATAGTCAAGCAGCCAACAACTTTTCCTGACCGTTCCCTTTCTGCAGGAACTCTGAAACATTAGTGCTGACATGACACTTTCCTTGGCCACTCACCTGCAGGAAACAAAGTGAAAAAAGAAAAAAAAAAAAAAATTCAGTTTTCATTTTAAACATAAAAGACTGCTGATCAGCTTATATTTTGTTTTCAGCACGCCAATCTACAAGTTCCTCTAAGTCCAGGCTTCCATCGGCCGCAAAACCTACACATTCCTCCTCTGGGTCCGACCGCAGAGGCAGCTCACCTCCTCCGTTGACCAAAACTCACTGTGAAAGTTTCAAAGAGGAATTGACTCTCCAAGAAACACTGCCAGCTTTACCACTGAAATAGATTTCAATAAATTTTAATTTCCGCAGCCACTTTTCCTGGTCTTGAGAAGGTAATGAATTAGCAAACAAGGGCCTCAAAAGAATTCCCTCCCATTACTCTTTGCTCAATGAATTACTGTCGACCACACAAGAAAAACAAAGGATGGTAAGTTTATTTTGCTGCGGTGGGCCGTTTCAACATAGCAATTATTCACTGACACCACCATCAAACGTTCTTCAATCAAAGACAGAGTACTCTGTAATGCATTGTCACATTATTATTAATAACAATAAAAAAAAAATGGAGGCATGTTTTGTATATTTTGACACAGGAAAAACGTACACTTGCTCAATATTAGTGCTGGAAGAATGTTATTGCAGCAAATGACGTAAAAAACAGTCACATAAAGTCAATAATCAGCCTAAACTACAGTGCAGTTACAGTTATATTTAAAAAGACATTGAAAGTATGTTTTTTAAGAACAAAAATACAATATTTACCATACAGTTCTGTAGAAGAAGTACAGTTGTACGCACAACTAAGCACATTTAGTACAGTCAGTGTAAATGTCAAGAAAACAAAAATGTTTAAAATAGAAAAAAAAGCAAACAAACAAAAAAAAAAAACCTCAAAAATTACCCAAACATTGTACAATAGCATGTCTCTGCACATACAGTGAATTACAAAATCATCAAAAGTTTCAGAGCTTTTAGGGATTCTGTTTGAAAGACCAACGCAAAGCACCTCATCATTGTGAAGCAGTAGAAAAAAATACATAATTGGATTTACTAACTCTACCACAGATTGCCCTTGTGTAAGGTTTTGTCTAGGCCACGTTGATGAATAAATAATTCTTGACCTATCCTGATGCAAATACACTAATAAGGTTGAAGATTTACCAAACCTCTCACTGCTTTGGTAAATTTGGTTGCTGCCGTTGCCAGAAGCGTACCCGTTTTTATCTGCGTGAGCTTGCAATAACTGTGGCCGTCTGTCTGTGTACGTGTGCTCTTAAGTGGCTTGTGTGTGGCCAGACTCGACGGGCTGATCTTGGCCCCTGGCTCCTGCTGGCGTTCAGCATGTCTGTAAAGAAACAGCTGGAGGCAAAGCCAACACCGGTCGCACTCAGGAGCTCGGCTCTGCCGGTGGCGACAGATTCCAGAACTTTCCACCGACCTGCGTTGCCATGCCAACGGGTCTTGGCACGCCACAGCTGTCCTCATCTGCGCACCTGGCCCACCAAGGGTCCAGAATCACCTCTCCTGTCGCTGTGTGATGAACAGGTCATTTACAACCCAAGTGTTTGTGTGTTTTTCAGAGTTATGGGCCCAGGTAAAGAAAACAGCACGGCACTGGACCTCCAGTGCTTCGCTCTAATCAAACAGAGCCGAGGATCTAGCCCTGTAGAATAGCTGGGCTTAAATTTGGTCAGGCTGTTGCTGTGGAAAACCTACATCCAAAGAGTAGACTCCATTAATAAAACAACAGTTCAGTGAGGACTTGTTTTTGATTGTCTATGATTGGATGTTCTTGTGGCTTGAGTTGGACTTATTGGGATGGAAAAACAAGATTTGCAACTCCGACAAGAGTTAAATTGGTTCTCACAGACTGGTTCTATAGATACTTCCTTTTATATAATATAAAAGACTATTTTTTTCAAACCCGTTGCTTGCGGTGATCTTTACCAACAGGTGGGGTAAGGTAAGGCCGTTTTATTTATATAGCACATTTTCAGCAACAAAAATGTATAAGTTCAAAGTGCTTTACATGAATTAGATGGAAATGCAACAAAACAACAAACCAAAGGAAAGAGCAAAAGAAATAAAGAAAACAAAAAAGTATAAAACTACAAGTTAGTTCCCCATGTTTAAGAATAAGTAGTCCGTAATTTATAAACAAGTAAGGGTTTTTCTGGATTCTTGTTCTGATGAAACTAGATGGTATTTTTTAAGTTTGTTCTAGATTTGTAAACTAAGAGGAGTTTCTCCAGGTCTTAAAAGTTTAATGCTAAATGTTGATCTAAGTTAATGAACAGTTTCTCTAGAAAAACTAATAGGAATTTTCTCTGGATTCTAAGTTTGTTCTAATTTCTGTACTAGGTTGAGTGAAGTTTCTAAACTAGATGCTCCTCTTCTGGTTTGCTATATAAGTATAAGTACTATATAATTTATAAGCTATAAGGAGTTTCTCTGGATAATAATCTAAACAAGTAGATAAACAAGTAGGGGTTTCTCTGGATTCTTGTTCTGATAAAACTAAATGTTGCATCTCCATGTTTGATTCTACAAAGTAGATTTCAATATACTATTCTGATATCCTCCAAGCATTTTCTTCTTCTCTGGAAACACCTACCTGCAGACAAGATATCTGTGTCCTTGAAATGTCTTGTTTGTTTCCTCAACTCTTCAATCAAACTAAAGTACATTAATTAAAAACACATCAGTCGGTGTGAATCTGTGAAGTGTGGTTTAGTTGTAGTCAAAATCCTCTGGTGTTACTAAGACTGCATACACATTAGTAAAAACATTACTGGCTCCTATGTTTCAAAACAATTTGACTTTTTACAACAACAACAAAAGAAGAAAATCAGATTCACATCAGTGTGATAAACAGTGACCTGGGTTTAAGTAAAGAAATAGCATCATACTTTATAGACTAAAAACGAGATAAAAGATTATAAAGCTAGAAAAACATTGTGTAGTACAAGTGTAAAATGGCCAGACTGAGACCATTACTCTCATTACGGAGGCTTAATGTTGCACCACATTTACCTTCAGAGTTAGGAATGACCTCACACCCTTAACTATGTTTTGTCTGCAAGTCAGAAAAAACAGTTGAATTTGCCCAATGTTTTTCTACGTGACCTGGCTGTAATTTGCCATACAAGCAAATAAGCATCACCTGGCATTTCATGTCATTATGGAGGTTATAGAGTCATATTCAGTAAAATAGAAAGTGCCTGTTAGTCAGATTACAATTAACTTTTGAAAACAGCAACCCTCATTAAGCATTCTTTTAATTAAACACACCACATTTCTGTAATATTTTCTACTGGTCTGACGTAAAGTTCTGCTTTTAACAGAAAAACATCAAAATGAACAAAAATAAAATCTTGAAAACAACCATATGTGTGTGATTCATCTATTGTAGATAATGTGTTGCTGACATAAATGACGTTTTGTAATTTATTGAATACGACTTTTAACATGATTATTACTAATAAATGTGATATATTCTGTGTGTTTGACTGAGTATGAGAAGTACAATACCCTGGGTACATTTCAATGGACATCTTTTTCTTCATTTAAAAACAAACTTTAAATAAAGCACATGGTGGCAGTGGAGAGGAATTACTTCTCAGTATTTACGGCCATCTGCTGCAACTCACCGGGGGGTCGAGAGGTCAGACTGTAGGAATATTTCTATCAGTGGTTTCAACCAGAAATCCCTGAGTCAGTAATAATTATTATGGAAAAAGATTAACAAATCAATTACAGTAGCAGTTCTGTCAATAGCTTTGACCCGGAAAGAGACACAAGTAAACACAGAGTCACTGTGTCTCCTTCAGAGAGCCAAATAAACAGAGAGAGAATTACAAATAAAATGCCAGAACATTTTAAAAAGCAGAGTAAAGGTACAACTCCTTTTAGATAAATGATCTTTGAAAAAGTTTTGCTTTCAAAACTGTTTGAGAAGATTTCCTTTACTTAAGCTTTGTCGACTCCAGACCTTTCACAAGTTTTTTTTTTCTTTTCTTTTTGTTGCCCAGAGCAACAGCGGGTCTGTTTTTAGTGAAAAATGTCTTGGTTCATTTTGTTTTAATAGATCCTATCATTGTACTTCCTTTATGAGTCGGGTAACAAAAACATTGCTGGTGAGTGTAACCAGTTGTTGCCGTGTTAGGCTGTGATTTTATGCTATTAGATAAACATATAATTGCAGAACAAAAATACATCACACTTTTGTTACCAACATATCTCTAAGTAAAACAAATATTACCTATCAAGTGAAAAACTTAAGTTGGAGTTTTGGTGTTAAACTATTTAGTTCATGTCAGATACCAACTTTGAAGAAACTGAATATTTATGCTCTGATGGAATTGGATTCTGTAGAGAGATGTCATCCTTCGTGGCCAAAACACAAATAAATATAACTGATTAGTAATTAAGAGCATATTGTTCCTTAAAAAGTGAACAGCATGAAATTGTTGCTGAGAAAGGACGACACTTGATGCTGTGAAAAGGGGATTTTAGCTCTGGAGCCTTGAGTTGTTTTCAGACATAAACTCAAGATCTTGGCAGCAAGCTAACGATTTGTGTTTTTTTTTGTACTTATGACCAGCTATTCTAATTCATTTTTGGAGGGAAAAAAAAAGAAATGTCATAACCTGATATTCAAGGAGGAGAAGTAAAAGGTTAGGCACATCATAAAATGCACATTTCACCTGGTTTATTTTGGCTCAAACATTTTTAAAGCAAGCTTAGTGGAGAAACTATTTTGAATTTGTGCTGGACGCAGTCGCCACCCAGGATTCTCCGAGTGTAAATTTACACACAAACATTCTCTCCCACAGTCGGGGTGGAGCATAAGGAGAAAACATGATTTGTGCATGGATGTCCGGCATGTGAACATTTTGATTGATGGGCAGCTACAGAACACAGGCCGATCCTTATTGAAGGCTAGAGGCTGCCAGCTCTGACGGATGCGTGGGCTTCGTTCTCCTTGGTAAATGATCAGGTGTTTGACTGTCTGGCAGGAAGGAAGTCCTTATTAATTTTGAGAAGGCCACGGCTCAGCAACCTCAGTTATGCCCGCTCACACCCACACACACAGATACACGCTCACACACAAACAGAATCCCATCCAAACAGCACACGCCTGCTCTCGCTGTGGTTCGTTACCGTACGGGAGAGCTGGTGTGCTGTTACATGAAGAGGCCTGATTGGGAACAGAGATGAACAGCTGCAAAGGTGTTAAAATAAATCTAAAAACATCTGGGGGTTTCTTCTGGGTGATTTTTTTTTATTTCCTAGATTTTATTGCAGTAAGATATTTAAAATTTGCATATTTTTACCCACTTGGCACTGGTGGGACTATTGGGTTGTCCCAGTATACACCTGAGTGTCCTATCCAAACTAAACTCAGATTTATGGATTTGACGTCAGTTTCATCCACAGTGTTAGCTGGTGAGCCGTACAGCCCAGTTTTGCGCAACCATGTTTTTAAAATGCACATCTGGAAAAACTGCATCACTGCTTTTGAGCAATATTTTGATGATCTAATAAAAGTGGATTTTCCCTAAAATTCTAGATGTTTCTTAAATCCCTTACGAAGACTTTTACAGTGCATTGGCTGTGACTGTGTGGTATTAAGTGTTACTTATTCGGTTGTGCTTAGATGTCATCAAAGTGTCTGTGTAGACCACACAGCAGATTTAGCTTTGTTCGGATCCAAAACATTATTGTCACTACATCCAGACAGTATAACTTGAGACAGATAATCTAAGAAAAAAAAAAAGTAAGCTCATCTGCCTCCTCTCAGTGGTCCTATTGCCATCTGTAGAAATGCCCCACTCCTGATCAGAAACGACCAATTATAACCAGGAGGAGGGTTTTAGCGCTGACAATCATGCTTATGCATGCATTACTCATGTTTTCCCCCCTTGCTCTGTGCTGCATTGCAGCTAGTTCACAACAACATAGCCTGAATGAATGCTCAGGTCATCGATGACGGCAGATAAACCATTTTCCTGGAACGTTAAGTTGTTTCTCCACCATTCACACATTGAGCAGCATGTACACAAGCATTATTGACAACACTAGAAGCTTTCTCCTTGGTCTGATTGTCATTTCTAACCCTAATCTTAATCCTTTTACACAGATCATCTGTCTCATACTGTACTGTCACGACACAGCGACAGTTTATATATATATATAACAGATTTCTGTAAAAGTTTCTTACTGCACCTTTAATGTTCTACAAAATTTCATTGATTCTCATCGAATTTTTTAATACTTCAACATACGTGACAATATAGGAAACAGAAAAAGCAGCATAAGTTTTACTGCATCTTTTTTTGGAATTTAGGAAAACATTCATATTCATATATTTTGATTTGTAAGTAATGTCTATGCAAAACTATAGATATGGTTAAACTCTAAACTTAATTTAAAAAAACCCCAAAAAAACGTTTTACTATTTTTTTCCATCCCTGATTTTCTACAGAATTGCTTAACGTATAACCACTTCCTTGACAATACAGCATTATTTAAAGTTTCAAAGTGGTCTTTATGCTCAGTAGCTGGCATGGGAATTCCCCCGTCTCCCACTGACGTGAACAGAAATGACTGACCTGCAAAACGAACATATCACACCTACACAACCACTTCTCTCCCACCATTAACACCAAACTTTAAGCAGCTACAACAGCTCCTTTCCCCTGTAATCCATCTGCACCACAAAGCTGCGCTCTCCCTGGGGGCACGGTAATATAAACATGTTCAGCTTGCCTCAGTATTTCCAATGCCACCCATGCAAGCCTTACCCCATCTGAGAGAAAGAGGATCTCAGTCTGAATAAGTGCTGCTTTATTTACGATTCTTACAAAACAAACTTTAAAAAGCTAATTCCCTTTTACTCATGCAGCGGAGACGCAATGAAAGCCGGGTGTTATGTTACAAGGGCCGGGAGACCATTGGCAGCATTAAATAAACAGTTGTGAGCTCTGACTTCCTTCCTTGCTTTACAAGGGGATGCAGATTGAAGAGACGCATTGGCTGTTGTGAGCAAATTCGCCTCATGGATTTAGACTGCTGGAAAACCACATTCCGACAGAAAACAAGATGTCTGGCTAGGGCCCATGTTTGAATTACACTTGGTGTTGATTTATCTCCTGCCCAGAGAGTGTAATTGAATGTTTAATAGACTCACTGTTCATTAGCAGATTTACATTTCTGTACATTTACATAATCAGGACTTTGTTGTAACAGAAGAAAATGCTATTTTTGAGGTTTCCGCACACTGGGTGGCCACTGGGAAATCGTAGAAATCTTCTATAAAATAAAGACGAAAGCAAGACCTCAGCAAGATGAAACAGTCACAATAGTTCTCACAATTTACAACATATCCATTATATATCCATATTTATGTTATGATGTTTTAAAACAGTTCGACTTGATTAAATAAATGCCAGATCAGAAAAAAAGCAAATCAAGTTTAGTTTTAGTTACAGCTGGGTTGTTGCATGTTTGCTTTTGATAGCTATGCTGTTAGCTTAGCTTTTATTAATAGTTGGTTTCAGAAGAACCTTGACAAAAATCAAAATATTTAAAGTTTTTTAATGTTTTTGTTTGGCAGTACTTGCTGTTTAACATGGATTGCACATGGAAGAAACTCTTCTGATTTTGGGCAAGTGTCAGTTTATATCGGGGTTGATCTATTGAAAAAGGAAGCAATGAGTTTTTAAAAGATTTAAAATTACCGTTCATAGATGCTCTTCGTTTAACAAGACTACCACACAAGATCACGATGCTGCAGTTTGTTGCTGCGGTGAGACAAGATTCAAGGGGTATAAATACTTTTGTGAGGCACGGTATCAAACCTTAAAATAAAAATCTAAAAATTCACCCACTGAAGTTTCTCCAGTTATATTTTCTAGTACTTTGAGACTTCCTACTCTCTGGTTTCTACATTAATGTCCTCTTGGGTTGTCCAAACTCTAGAATGAGTGCCACGTTCTCCAGTTCTCTCGGAGAGGCAGAAAACTGAGAGGTGAAAACTGAGGCCTGGGAGTGCCGTGCCAGTCACTGTGCCCTGGTGAGAACGAAGCGGGTGGCCTCGTTCGACACAGGATAAAGCTGTCCAGAGGCTGCCTTCAGCATCCGCGTCTGTCTGCCAAGCACTGTTAGCGTGTCCCAGGGCTGGCCGGGAGGACAAGACTGCTCAACAAGGCCTCTGCATTGAGTGCGGTCCATTTAAAATAACCTACGGATAAATAAATACAAGACCAAAGTTCACTGTGCCGTAATTGGCCAGGAAACCAACAGAGACAAGCTCATTTACTGTAAATGGATCAGCTTAGAGTCTGAGAAGTGCACTTGGCCGGGGCTGTGCATTATAACGATTTGGAAATTTTCAAGTGAAGCATAGTTTCTCGTGTTGAAATATTCACACTGAGATGGCTTGTATTTTTTCATTACCAAATCCTGACTGCACGGGCATGCCAGAGCAGGTAAATATAGCTTGATGTCAATAATAATAATAAAAAAAGAAAAGACGCTTATGAATGATGTAGAACAAAGTGAAATGCACACGCTTGAAAGGATGACAAATTCTGACATCAGGATTCTTCAGGCTAGATGGGAAAGATTTTTAAGGCTTAGGTGTGTAATCTCTCTCTTACCCTCACACACACACCCCCGCACGCACCCAGTGGTTTGCCTGGCCAACCTTGTTGACCCACTAGCTTAGCTGTGGTTGCACGCTGGACGCAAAGCACTCATTAACGATTTGAGCCCGCTCTTCACTTATGCAAACAAACAGAGTCAGCCATCATTACCGTAACGCCACATGCGTGTGGTCTTCTCAGTCAGACCTCTATTGATTATTCATTTTTTTAATTTTTTTTTTATATTTGCGTAAAATAACACGATTTGTCGGGCGAGGAAAGGACAGGAAAATCTCCAACAGTCGCCACAAAGCGTTTCAGACACCAGTGGGCATCAGGTTCAGATATTACACTCGTTGCAGCAGCCGCTGCAGCGCCACAGCCAGCCCCACCGCATCACTCAAAGCCACAAAACATAAAACACCACAGTGGGTTTTATGTTGTGTGTAAAACGCCATCATAACTTAGGGCGTTCGCCCCCTCTCCGCCGGCTCCGTTTTCTGCCCCGAGACAGAGCTATCTTTACATGGACGAGCTCTGACTGTGAGCGCTGCCCTGTATGTTGCTTGGCAGCCGGGCCGAAGTTTATGGTAATGGTTTGGGTGATAGGTCAGGGGCATGAGGGTGGTGGTCACTGTTGATGGCTGTGTGGGGTGTCAGGCCGCGTCCAGCTGGCCTACGAGTCGCTTCTGAGGTCAGTGTGTTTGTGTGAGGCTGCAGGGGTAAGGGGGGCTTAGACATTGGGCAGCTTGTGGTTTAGGTTTGCGGGACAAGTGTGGGGTAAGAGCCCTCCCGCTCCCTTCTTCCATTAGCCTGGAGCACAGGGCCCACTGCAGAGAGTCAAGACCTGCGCCCCTCCAACCCGTCACCCCCGCCCGCACTACTGCAGCTGCCAAGAGAGAAATGCTAATGCGCTGGGCACCTTCCGAGGCCAGGTCAAAGACTGAAGCTGTTGACTTATTTTTTGCGTTTGGAATCAATCAGAAATACTTTCTAGGACACTTTTTTTTTTCCTTTTTTTTTAAAATCACAAGCACAAAATCAATTCAGCTTTTACTTGGAAGCTGAAGTGTATAAAGCACCACAGGTCAGATGAGCCTAGCCGGGCCAGGGAGGAATCATTTCATCTTAGAAATACATTTTACAGGCAAACCGTCCAGTGGCAAATATTTCCTGTCTGAAAAATAATGATTTAATGTACCTGCACTCTAGACTGAGTCCGGACAACACGCTTTTGTCCTCGCAGGACCTCCCCGACTCGCTGTCTCCAGGAGCCTGACATTTATGGCGAACGTAAAAACAATATGTAGTTGTAAATATGAAATCAGCCCTGCTAAGCACTACCTGAGGAGGATTACCATATATCAAGCAGCTGAAATAGAAACAGACAAATCTTACAGCTCCGTTTGGATCAAATAAATGTGCGGCACGGGAGGCCATGTTTGGTTAACCCTGAGCAGGAATTAGGTAATGTTCAGGATGTATGCCTCTTTAAGTGGTGAAGTGGCGACCCTTCTCTGACACTCTGACTAAACACTCCATTGTGCATTGTCGGACAAAACCTAAAAATGTGCATTTCGAGTCGGAGTTTTTCCACTGCTGTGTGTAATGCAAGCAACAACTGTGAAGTAGTTTGTTACGTTGTTGAAGTCATGGTTTGGGTCTAAATTCTCTTCTTAGGACAAAATGTTTTTTTTCCCTTAATATCATTATTTGACTGTATTTTCAGAGGAGTACCACCAATATTTCTACGTAAGTATTTTTGCTTCGTTTTTAATTAGCTTCTATGGAAACTATATTAATTTAGATTTCACTGCCACCCATTTGATTTCCTATGAGGTTTGCAGCTCTTTTTTCACCAGCACCATTTGTAGTGCTCGGTAATAGTCTAGCCAAATCCACATTTTATTCGTTCCGCATTCAACTGATAAACTAAATCTTTCTGGAAAATGTATTTCTTTCTAGCTTACTACGATTTTGATTTGTCGCATTGAGGCCTAAGAAAAAAACTAAAAATGGATCAAAATTAAAGGGGCTGATCAGAATATTTTTAATGAGTTTATATTAAGAGGTGACCAGGAGTTCATATCTTACGTGCAGTAAATGATTCTCTTGTCGTCACTTTATTTAAATCCAGACTAAATGGTCCCTAAAGCTGAAGCGAACAGCTCGTCTGAGTGGACTTTTACTGTTTTAAAGCAGTTCCAGTTCCCACATAATGTTTTAATCCAACTGGCCTGAAATAGAAAGAAGTTTAATCTCATATTAGTTAGAAATTTACATAGCTAAAACAACATAACCATTTAGTTTCATAATCACATCGGAAACCCTGTTGAGCTGAACAATGATTGATGACCTCATTTTGACCTCTTCACTCAGGGTATGATGAACAAACTTTGTCATTTTTCTGTCACTTAAAAGCAACCATAAGTTATTATGCTGTGGTTGAAAACCACCCACTAACGTAACCCCAGCCTTAAAATGTAAAACTGTCTTTTTATGGACTGCATGAAACCTGGCTATAAAAAATGACCAAGAAACCACTGACTCAAAAGAAAACCAGTTGGATCAATTCAACACTCTGGTCTGTTGAACATTTATTTGAAAGAAGTCCAGCCTGAGAAGCAGAGCTGCTGAAAACAGCCAAACCTGGGAGAGGTAAGGGAGGCTAAAGAGCTTTCCTCACATGACAGTTATGATTAGTAGGCGTGAATGAGCTGCAGAAGACTCTCCAAAAAAACAAAAACAACAAAAGGCTCACAATAAAACATTTCAAAGCGTGCTTCAAATTAACTATCTGAAATGGTCCGTACAGTAACGCGTGTTAAGAAGCCATTAAGAGGGAAAAGCAGCTCTGCAAATGTAATTTTTCAAGTGAGGTTTTCCAGGATAACAAACTTTAGGTTCTCATATGAGCGATTCAAAGCCATGAATGCAGCATAAAAGGGACAAAATATATTAAAACCTCAAATATTTAAAAAAAAAAAAAAAAAAAAAAAAAGAAATAAGAATTAGTTAGGCATTTAGTTGTCTCAGTTTGAAATGCTACCATACTCAGCCTGTTTTAAGATGTCTCGGATTAGGTTAAAGTGAAAACCTAGCGCATATTGTTGTTGTGTAATAACGTCACTGGGAAAGAGAAAATCTTTTACCAATACATCATGCACACATAAATTACATGGTGAATAAATGTAACAAAAGTAGGAACTGTTGCAGTTGCCTAAGCCAGAGTTTATGACATAATAGGGTGGGTCTTTTCAGGGAACGAGGACAACACCTCTAAAAATAGGTTTGAAACGCTCTACGTGAAATAAATGTTTCTCTTGATGCCGAGTGCATGGGCCTGTTGTTTGGAGAACAAGGGCGCAAATACTTAGAAACCTACCTGGTGGGTGGGCGTGCTTCGAGTGTTGGACGTGCGAACGTGGAGTTGGTGCGGCGCAAGAGAGGGATGAAAAACGAACAGGAATACTGTTCTGTGTTGAGAGTGCAATTTAGCATGAATCAAAAGCAGCTTTCCTGGCTCATTTTCCACAGGCTTCAGTCTGCCAGGAAATGGGATTTTTTTTTTTTTTTTTTTTTTTGCAGGTAAAGTCTTTGCAGAAAGGAATCAGATGAGGTATTTTTTTCCCCCCACGAAATGGTAAAGTGTTGGGGCTGACTCTCTGGAAACAGAAGAAAGTTTGATTTTGGAGAGAGCGCGGGGGTCCCACAGCTCCAAAACCTTCCTGGACTGAGGGCTGAACTGAATGATTACTGCTTGTAAAACATTCAGTTTTCTATTAAATACCGCCAACCCAACTTGCCCAACTATGCAACTAATCATCGCCACACAAAGTGATATTTTACAGATTGTAGTCAGGAAGGTAAATAAATCCAAAGAGTTTCTGCATACACCCGACTGAGGATTTGAAATAGATTGATTGGGTTCATACTTGTTACATCATAAAAGTAATAACTAAAAAACTAAATTTCATTAAAATTTCCTGTTTGTCAGTTACATCATATACATTAAAAGACATATATCATAACTTTCTCCAACTTTTTTCCCCCCAATTTTTCAAATCTCCACATCCACTGTTGCCTCATAAGGTGATCACTTGCATGTTTTTTTTTTCCAAGTGTAAAAATAAGGGCAAACTCTGCCTATAATTTCCACTCACGAATAACATGTATTTGTGATCATTGCAGAGATTGATTAATCATCCAGGAGGAGGGTCTTGGTGCTGTCAATCAACCTCATGTGCTCAATATGCTAATGGTGGAGAAATGACTTACTGTTACTGGAAAACCCTTTGTCAGAGGCCGTGCTAACTAGCCTGAGCGTTCAAAACAGGCTGTGCTAGCTGCAGCATATGCAGCAAAGGGGGAAAGTGAGAGGAAGGACTAATCAGTACCACATGGAGAGTGATTGACAGCACTAAGACCCGCCTCCTGTCTCTGATTGGTTGTTTCAAGTTATCTCTGAGGACACTGGGAGAAGGTAGAGGAGCTCGATTTTTTTCACAGATGTCTCATACTGTCAAAATATAGTGACAGTTTCAACAAATTTGTAAATAAAATATATATATTTTTTAATAAAAGTTACTGCAGCTTTAGCGGCTAGAAACATGAAATGGGTTGCCAAAAGTTCCTCTTTCGCTCGAGTTTGCTAGAAAGTTTTTTTTTTTTTTCTGGGAACCATGCCCAATTAACATTTCTTACTAATCGCAAATTTGTTGGATAAGACACGGGAAAAATCAAGAACCAGCTGCAAAGATCAAACCAACCAAGGCAAAATTATGTAATTTTGTTCTTTAGCTCTCAGATAAAGAAATAAAGTCTGTGTTCTTGAGGAGCGTAAACTGGCCTTATTTTTCCTTGCATATTCATTAATCATGGCAGTCTCCTTGGAGCTTACATAATGCAGATATAGACTTTGCAAGGTCAACCCACCTGGTGCACAGGTTGCCGGCTATTTCACACAGACACTGTGAAAAATAAATCCCCACTGCAGCTCAATTACATGAGCCTAAAGAAGTGCTTCAAAAGAGAAGTAATTTATTGAATTTAATAAAGATAAAGTCATTTGTGGATATGCTCAGACATATTGTACTGACAGAGCTCACATAAAAACAAAATAAAAGACACCCAGTTTTATTATATGGGAAACTTCACGCTTGGTCGCGTTTATGAACCAGATCTTGGTCCCTGCTCGAGTCATTTGTCATAGGTGTGGCACGAACCGTGTTGCGCCTCGTGCCTCAGCCTTGGCCATCACTCAACTTGCTTCATAACCCCTCGACTAAAAGTGTTTTAAACAACTTTATTGGGCGAATTTAAACCTTTTTTTTTTTCATAACTATTTTATTAAATTACCCATTTTTCCTCCCAAGTCGGACCGTTAGGAAAAGTAAAAATGCTAGTAAGCGTCTTTAATAAGCAGCTGGATATTTTCCTGCTAAAATTTTTTTTTGTCAAGAAACAAATATGTTTTCTTTCTCAGAGAATTTGTAGTCAAGCAGATAATGAGGATGTCAACACATCCTCATTATCAGAGAAAAGCATATTTATTTTAGAAGACGTGGTCCCAAACGTTTTTTTTCTTTTTACGTGGTTTTAAACCATCTTCTTACAAGTCAAAATATTGACTAAAATGACCATTTGACCTGACCATAAAGTGCGATTAAAGGAAAACGGACCACCAACGTTATCTCAGTCCACCAAGATCGCAGGTTTCCACCTACGAAGGAACAGTCACATAAAACCATGTAATCCTTGCACCATCTTTATGAACCATAGAGACGTTAACGGAAACATAAAAGGATCACTGAAATCTCTGGGTTTTAACACTGTACGCTCTGTTGCCCAAGGAGAACTGGTCAAAACCCAGGAATGATTCATGGCAACGTTTAAACGGATTGCACCAGACATAAACTGAATCGAAGCAACAGCGAAGGACTCCCGGTAATCCTGCGCACACCCACACTAAATCCGATTTTCACTGTTAACTTTCATTTGTTTCCAATTACAGTATGCAATAATTGCTTTGAAAGCTTGAAGAAACTGCAGAACAAACTGTACCAAATAAGAATTTATAGAACCAAGCTTGCCAGCTGTGTGATGATGAAGAAAAAGAACATAGGAATGCAGTAAAATCTCTGTGAAAATGTAATTTTGTGGTATCTATAGCTTTTTTTTGTCCAGGAAACGCAAAACAAGGAGTACACAACTGTTGTTCAACTGTTCATTTTGCTCATTTTGAAACATATTGTCTTGAAAAGTGTTTTGACCCCATTACAACTATAGTTGCCACCAGAAGTCACCAGGTGTGTCTAACTTAATCTCAGAATAATAACAGCCGTTCTTTGACGTCCTCAGAGGTTTTTTTGGGAACAGTGGTGAGCAAAGAGCATCACGAAGGCCTGGAAACACACCAAAAGGTCAGGCATAAATATATCTAGAAGTATGAAGTAGGGTTAGGTTGTAAAACAATATCCAAAGCTTTGAGTATCTCCTGGAGCTCTCTTCAATCCGTCATCTGAAAATAGAAATAGTAAGGCGCAACTGCAAACTTACGAAGACCGATCACAGAATTAGACAGGTTGGACACGGTGAGAATTAGACAAGAGAAGCAGCACAGAGGCTCATGGTGATTTGAAGCTGCAGATTGTCACAAGCCAAATGGGAAAACTCCTCAAAAAACAAAAACAAATGTATGTTGGTTTGTCCAAAAGTCCAGGTTTTATGGAAATGTGACAAAAAGAAAACCATGGTTAAAAGAAAAATGTAAAACATCTAGTTTGCAGACCATCACAAAGAGGACAAAACTAACAAAAAGGAAAAGGCTTTGTTCAGTTGAGGAAAGCATTGATATTTTTTTTGGTACATGCAAGATGATACATGTTCCAGCAAAAAAAAAAATAAAATACAGAAAGGACACTTCAAACCACCCCAAAAGAACCATCCCCATGGTGATGCATGGCGGTAGCACCATCATGCTGTGGGGATGCAGACCTGACTTGACTTTAAGACATGAGACTGAGGTTGAGATTAATCTTTAAGACTTAAAATCAATCATTCTAACTCTACCAATAAACAGCAGTAACAATTAGTCGCTGAAAGAAACCAACAGAAAAAGAAAACAACACGTCTACAGCGCCGGAGGAGACCAGTGGAGATTTTCATTGAACCTTGGCTTCTTCTGGCAGAAGCCTTGAAGGGTTACACATTTTAAACTAAGAATTATAACCATGCACGAAAAAGCAACAGATCATGACACAACCTTACCACTGACCTTGTAAACACCAATGGAAAGTCCCTCATTTTTTAATCCACGCTGTAGTTTTTCCTGCCGATAAAGTTTAATAAATGTAAAACCGTGAAACATCTCACATGCAGTTGTAGCTTGCACTGCAACATTTGAATATTTCTTCCCATGAGCAGCTCCAACTCTAACCTGTGTAGTATTTTCACGACACTTTGTCACAGAGTTAATTATTTTTATAAGACTTGATTCTCTATCCAAACAGCAAATCTGGGAGTAAACAGAGCCGCCATAAAACGACGCACTCTTCTCTCTGCATTAGGTGAATATGTGAGCCCCCCCCCATCAGAAGCCACTGTGACCATTCGGTGGTGAGATGGTTTGCCGAGGCAGAACGGTGGTGAACTGAACGGTCTGCAGCGCGAGGCTGTGGGTTGGGTTTCTTTGAGGTTATGGTCATTCTCCCCTGGGAGAGTGGTTAGGCCGAGGTGTTTACCTTGGAGGAACCCTGCCCCTCGCCTTCAACCGTTCACTCTCCACTTGGTTAGCGTATGGTTACCCTTATACACTAATGTTTTTTTACAAAAGATTTACCACTGCATGCTTTATTTATGGCCTTTTCTTATTTGTGTGTGTGTAAAAGTGTTTGATATTATTAAACTAACTTTTATAAAGAGTTTCTCTTTCTTTCTCTCTCTGTGTGTGGTGGTCCTTTGGGCATCATTCCATGTCACAGCAGGTGTGTGTGTGCGTGTGCAGGCGCGTGGGGGTGCGTGTGGTTTGTGTGTGTGAAGGGTAAGGGGGGAGGGGCAGAGGTGAGGGGTGGGAAGGTTGGGGAGGGTGCACAGACTGGATCGAGGCTGAGGTGGCTGCATCTTCACCTAAAGCGGAGTTTAACTTTCACTCAGCTCCTCTCACACACACAGGCTCCCTCATCTCAGTCACTGCGCAGGACTGAGATGTTTGCTTTCTCGGCTCGGGCCACCAGAGATGATGAGGATGAGGATGCTGCTTCAGAGTAACTCTTCATAGAGCTTGCTGGAGAAGAGGGCAGCGTGGCAACGCCGCAGCTAATGGGGCTGCTGCTGCTACTCTTTCTATCTTTGTCCCTCTTTTAATTTGGACACTGGGGAGAAATAAATAGCTCCACACACACTGTTGGGAGGCAAATGAATGGAGGAGACTCGTGGGGAATTTCCCGAGGCTGACGTTACACCCAAAGAGATACTAGATGGACCAAAAATGCAAATGGCAGGATAATTTCAAATGTTTCCGAACATATTTTTGTCTGGAGTTTAATTTCTTAACCTTTGGTGTGTTTTTTTGTGGAATTTAACCGGAAAGGTTGTGTAAGTTCAGTTTTTTTTTTTTTATCTATTCATTTATTTGTTTTATTAAACATTAGAAATCGGTAGATAGCAGTAAATCTTAAAATCTAAAGATGACTAAAATATGTTTTATTTATTTCTTCAGTAACTCATAACGTGATTTTGTTCTTCAGATTTTTTTGGATCAAGCATGTTTGCTTTAGTGCTGCTTCACCAGTGGAGTCTGGCTGTGTTTTTGCTCTGCTTCCCAGTGACTTTCGAAGGGAGAACAGCTGATGTGCTCATCAACAGAACGTAAGTCGTATTTTACAGTTTACAACTGAATGCATAAACTTTAGGATTAACATAAAATTACCCTTGTGCCGAGATACATCAAAAATTTCAGCTAATTCTATTTAGAAAGTGCAGAACCATTTTACATGGACATAATAAAGTAAGAAACATGTGGGTGTGCGTGTGTGTGAGGGGGGTTCTTTCTCTTAGGCTGGTCTTAAAGTCAGAGTAGTGACAGGTCTCAGACATGTTTGTGCTGCCACCTACTGTACTGAGGTTTCCTGAATCCTGACCATAAATTTTAGCTGCCTCACATAAACTCAACACTGCGGAGTGAAAAAACCCACATAGCGCCACAGGAAAAACTAAGAATTGTTGTTCTAAATATTTAAGATATACCAAATAAACCTTTGATAATCATAAGAATGTCAAAAAAGGCTAAATAAAATAGCACATATTGTCAGTAGATTATACTGAAGCCCCAAACATCAAAGTTAAGCTTATTTTCAACACTTTCTCTCTGTTTTTTTTTTTTAACAAACCCTCTTTTCTGCTTCTGTCAGGAGAAGGTCAGTGAGCCACGCCCAGCTGTTGCATGACAAGAGCCGCTCCATCCAGGAGTACAGGCGCCGCACGTGGCTACAGGAGCTGCTGGAGGAGGTGCACACGGCCGGGGAGCACGCGCCACCTGTGCAGAGCCGGACCCAGAGCCAAGTGTTCAGTGGGAGCAGCCTACAGCAGAAGCCCCAAGGGGCCAGCAAGGACCTCCTAGAGAGGGTAAACCTGGACGAGGCGGTTCCCCACCTCACCCAGGAGACCAACAAAGCCGCGGCCTACAAGGAGCACGACCTTAAAGTTGCCACCAAGAGGAAAAAAAAGGTCCGGTTAGGGCGACGCAGAGAGAACGAAAAGAAGAGGAGAAGAGCCCGCTCCGCCATTGGGAAGGGGCCGTGAAGAGACAAAGGACCCCGTCTATAGACCCCAGGACTTTTTTTTTTTTAATGGTGCTGCACTAAGACACTGACACAGACTGATCCCTGACAGACTGTTTCTGGAGTCAGGGTTGTGCTTGTATGATAAACTGTTTGTATTTTGCATACTTCCTGGTTTCAACATGAAATCTTAGGTTCATATTTATTAGGAAGATCGTCCCACCTCTGTAACTTGGTCGTCCCTGGGACGTCTTTTTGTATACATTGTAATCTATAACCAAACGTGTACACAGGCCGAGCAGACGAGGAAATACTTATTTTCCTTTCGCGTAAGAACCTAAAAGGAACAAGAAATCCGACAAACTGCTCAGGTCATATGGTCACGGTAAAAAGAAAGCACACCCTCTTCCAATGTCATAAATTAATGCTCTGAGCTTAATCGGCTTTTAAAAGTATTTCTCTCTAACCTCAGGTGTATAAAAACCCTTAACAGATTTCAGCATGTCATTAATCATTAAACAAAGATGAAGTCAATATGGCTGAAAGTCATTAAAGCTGATGACTCAATAATTTGCTGAGCCACCATTAGCTGGATGCAGTCACTCACATCAATGTGGATCCCTTTTCTCCCCCACTCCTTTCTATACAGCATCGTTTCATTGTTTCAGTGTGATTCTAGATTATTTTAATGACAGTAATATGGCTTCAGAACAGCCTCATGAAAACAATTGCATGCAGACTAGCTCATGTTTGACTCAAAGGTGAGTCCAGGCCCTCTGGTTGCCAAGCAAGCCCAGATCATCAGCCCTCCACCGCCGTGTCTGAAAGTCGGGCTGATGCGTCGATGTGATGGTTTTGTCTCTCACCAAACCTGGTCAAGTCAAGTTTTCAGTCTTGAGGTTCACACAGATGCATTATTGCAAACCTGACAGTATTTTGTGACGTAAGAGCTCTTTTCCGGCAAACCTCATTAACAAGCTCACACTTCTATGTCCTTTTCTGCTTGTACTGTCATAAACTTTCACATTTACAGGCCTGTAGAGTATGAGATGCATCTTTATGGATTCTTTGGCATATATTTGAGCATTGCACATTGGTGGAAGGTCCTCTCCTGGGAAGATTGTCAACTGTCTTAAATATTTTTCACTGAGAAATAAACAAGTCAACGTAGACTAAGAGGCATCAGCAGCAGGTTTTTCTCCCTGACGCTATGGCAACAAAGATCTTGCACCTGCCGATGGTTATTCAATCAAGCCGTTTGAATTTGCAGAGGGCTAACTTTCTTTTTGCCTGACTGAACCTCTGTTCAAATAGTTCAGCCATAATTTATTTCACTTTGAAAGTCTATATTTATTTTGTGAATGTATCACGGTGCTGCTGATTTAATTCCATTATGCACTTTAGTTACGTACATTGTGGTTGAATTTTAGCGTAGCGACTGTTGTTGATGGTACTGCTTTTCTTCCTCACCTCAGATCCCTTATGGACTCATAACTTATCAGAGGCATCGTCAGAAAAACGCTTCTGTTGAATTAAGTTACAGTTTGTTTGTTTTGCTTAGAATAAATAAGCCAAAGCTCAACCCAGCTTCGTTGTTCTGGACTTGCACTGAGGGAATGCTGTACATGTTTCCAGTTAATCAAACATTAAAAAAGTAGCTTCTAGGTACCTTTTGATTCGTGTTGTCTTTATTGACCTTGTTGCCAGATATACACCTATTCATGTTGCCAGATAGGGTCAGTTCAAGTGATTATACAGTTCTGGACAGTAGTCAGGCTTGGGTGTGGCTTGATAAAGTTGATCTCAGCTTTTTTTAAAAGACGTGGTCAATCACAGTTAATTCACGGCCTAAAACGGGATAACTCCTTTCCCTTAATAGATGACATTTCCATTTAAAAGTGCCACTTTGTAGTTCTGTTTATCTTTGTGTGCCATTAAAATAAATTCATTAGTGGATCTTAAGCAACAAGGCAAACCCAGCAGAATTTAGCAGCTCCCTGGAAAGACTAAAAATAAATGTTGATCTAAATTATGAAGTATTTTCAACTTCTTTAAAAAAAACAATATATATATATATATATATATATGTATATATATTGTTTTTTGTATATATATATACATTGTTTTTTGTATATATATATATATATATATATATATATATATATATATATTCCGCAGACTTTAAATGTGAACACTGCTGCAATGTAGAGCTAATTAAACTGCAGGTTAGGCATTTTTTCCTAACACAGTGACATCATGTTTGTGTGACGGAGTGTAATTAGGTTGCGATTCAGAGTAATTTATGGGTTAAAACGTACCATAGAGGTTGTTGTGGAAATAGCAAAAACATATCGACGCTTATGTTGACTTTTTGGCTCATGCAGCACACAACCAAGCTGTTAATGTCCCTCTTGAGGACCCTGTGGCTTTTTTTTTTTAACAACCCTCGATAGAAAAGACACAGATACTGGTAATGGTGTGGTAGCCAAATGTATCAACGTCAGCTATATCCTGTGCTAACAGCAGCAGTGTACACCACAGGCCATTAGCTGACACAAAGCCATAAATGCTGTGGAAAGCCTGATAAAGCCACTGTTAGGAGCCTGCAGATCGCACAGGAGAAATCAATCAGAGCAATACGGAGAAACACTAATATCTCTGTTTTGAAGTGGCTCATAGTATCATAGCGTGACTGACATTTAAAAAAGATAACACTTTGCATAATTGGGTCATTTTTAATCAAGGCTATAGCTAGATTAGTGCATTTGCAGCATCAAGAAACAAACTAAAACTGAGCAGAAAACTGCAAAAGCTCTGGGAACATTTGTCACGTATCAAGCTAAGCAATCTCAGACTTTTTCTCCAATGAAACAACAGGACATGGATGTTATTACTGCTTGTAAACATTAAAAACCCCTTGAAATGCTCTATATATTTGTTTACAGCTACAGCTGAGCACATAAAAGTGATTAAGCACAGACGTTTCACCGCCAACCTGCCAGGCATGTGGAACATGTTACTGCTCTCTCTCTCAGTCTCTAGACAGCGGAGAACGTTTCGCTTTAAACCCAGTCGACTAGAATCAATTTGGTTCAAGTAATGTTTGCCGTTCATGCGCTCACCTTTCGCTGCCACATTTTGTCATGAGTCCAAAGAGGCCGACGGTCTGCCCTGGTTGGAACGTTTCAACGAGACAAAAATCAGCAAAACAAACAACTTATTCCCCACACGTTATGTGGCACTTTCCTTTACAGATGCAGCAGAGAAGAAACAGCTGAGGACAACAATGGTGGGTGTAACTATAATTATTCCTCCTTTATTGTACTGTTATTGGTATTAGTGAATTTCAAATAGGCTCGCTTTACTCATGTTTATGAATTTTCTTATAAATAAAGATCTTTCCAAGAACAATAACACAAGTTAAAACAAAAGTTAGATTGTTTTCAGAATATTTTTGAATGTTTTTTGCTTTTGCTATAAAATTGTTGTGGAAATAAATTAATAGTTTTCTTTATACAGTTCTTTACCAGAAACATTTGCAGTAGTTTTATGTGCAAAAACTGTGACAGGAACTACAGACCAGGTCAATATATCTGAAAAGTACATTTTCAGATATATGTATCTGAAAATTTGTTCCACTTAGTTAAGTGAGTTACTTAACTAAGTAACTCACTTAACTAAGTGGAACAAATTATGTAGATTAATTACAGACAGATTGATGTTTTCAAGCCTTTATTTTTGTTAATTGTGATGATTTTTGCTTATAGCTATTAGTGGTCTGATGTAACATCTTGAATATCACAACAGACCAATAAAATTTGGGCTGATGAAAAGCATGTTCAGTACCTAGATACAGGTTGTTATTTTCAAAAGGTGCTTTTGACAAATGAGCAACATGAGGAAGCACATGCTACTTTATTGAATATGAATGTTGTCAGGGATGCTGCCAACAGAATGACAGTAACATTTAATTTTCCCTTTGACAAATTCAAACATTGTTTTTACTGGATTTTATGCAATAGGTGTAATAGGTGGAGAAGATATTGAAATGATTAATTGGCGTCTTATTTAACAAAAAGTCAGAAAAAGCTTGCATTTTATCAGGGATGTGTAGACATTTTAGCAGCAACTGTGCAAATGCAGAACAGAATTTTCTTCAAAGACAAAATGACAGTCGTAGATTATTTAACGTTCGCTCCTGATTACAGGCTGTTCTGTGTTCATCTGACACATAAAATCCACAAAAAATATCTAAAAGTTTCTGGTTGTAATGTAAAAACATGGGTGGAAAGCTCTAAACGTACAAAACCTTCTGCAGCATACTGGTTCGTTTAGAGGAAGAACATAAAATAAAGCTTGAGAAACAAAACGCAAAAGTTTGGAAGTGATAGAAGACATTTTTTTTTCTTTTTTCAGGTGACCAGCAACATGGCCGTTCCCAACACGTATGGGGTGATCTTTGCTTGTGTCTGCGGAGTGATCCTGGGCATTGGTTTCTGTGCCAACCTGCTGGCTTTCTCCTTGTTTGCCAAGAAAAACACACTGCGTAAGAATCGCCTGGACATCCTTCTTCTCAGCATGACTCTGGCCGATTTCCTAACCCTCCTCCTCATCCCCTTCACTCTGCACTCCGCTGTAAGTCACTCTTGGCCTCTGGGCGACATCTCTTGCAAGGTCTACCAGTTCCTGCTGGCGTTCAGCCTGGCGGCGAGCACGTACTCTCTGTGCGCCGTTTCCATGACTCGAGCCATGATCATCACCAACCCGTACCAGCCTCCCACCATGGACCTGGTCATCCTCATGTTTGTCTTGGTCTGGGCCCTGAGTTTCTTCATCAGCCTGCCTCTGCGAATGTTTGCCACCAAGGAAAGTCTGAACCCGAGCCTGGCAAACTTCAGCTTCTGTCTTCCAACCATTCATGAGCACCACTACCAAGTGGTCCTAAGCCAGTTCGTGCTTTATTACTTTATTCCAATGCTGGTCATCGCCTTCAACTACGTTCGCCTGGCGCTCTTCCTCCACAAGAGCCCCGTAATGTCGGTGTCCAGTGCCAGGAACACCCGTAGAGCCTCTGTCTTGGTGTTTTTGGCTGCTGCTACTTTCTCCGTATGCTGGCTGCCTGGATATGTGCTGGAGCTGTGCGTGTACCTGGGACTGTACCGCCACGGACGGGCTTGGGAGACGTTCTACTTCATTTGCACCATGCTGCAGTACCTGCACCCCAGCATCAACCCGGTGCTCTATGTGCTGCTGTCCAAACGCTACCACCACAGGAGGGCAGCCTGGCTCTTCAGCTGCAGCAGGAACAGAGTGCAGCCGCAGGTCACCAGCATCACCACGGACAGCTTCTGATGGCAGACACGTGTCGCTCCATGGTTATGTTCATGTTTTCTGTTTTGTAATATGGTTTCAGAAACTGATATTATTTTTTAATTTTTTATAGATTTTTTTGGCTCTAGTGGCTTTTATTTGATAGTTAATTGACAGGAAAGTGGATGAGAGGAGGAAAAGTCATGCGGCAAAGGCCGCCAGGCTGGGAATCGAACCTGCTACGGCCGCGTCGAGGACTGAGGCTTCCATATGTGGGTTGTGCTAAACCCCTGCGCCACCACAGCACCCCCACAGAAACTGCTATTATTATCAAAAAAATAAATAAATGAACAACAAGAGGTTGGTTTGAAGACTGGATGTGGTGCAAAAAATCTGTAGCAATGATCAACCTCCTAAAGTTTTTGATTTGAAACATTGCGTAAAGATAGACGCACTTAGATGAACAATGATGGACATCGAGTTACATTTGTTTCACATCAGAAGACTTCTCATATCTCCTTAGTAAATGTTGCTTCGTTTTGCTTTTTATAAATCGTGCTGTGCCCTGAGTTTTTACAACATGGCATGCATCATCATGCCTTGCTCTTATTTTCTGAATCAGCTCTTATTGCTGAATCTTACGATGTCAGTGAAAGGAAAAGTATATTGCTGGTTCCTTTTATAGGCACCTCTGTCAAATATGTGTAAAAATGTTAATCTTTTATTAGAGTGGCATAATTTGATACTATTGTCAGTACTTTGCATTTCTCCCTTTTGTTAACCGGACAGCACTCAGTCTTTTGCTTTAACATTTCACAATAATTCTTCTCACAGTAGTCCAGAGTCCTGGGTGTTCTCCTGCATGCTCTTCTCTTCAGCTAAATCTGCAGGTCTTTTTTTTATTCAGGTCTTTGTTCATTGTCCGGTGAACCATGTCTGTGCTTCAGAGCATTATTCTGTCAAAAGGACCCAGTTGTGACCCATTTTCAGTTTTCTTTCTTCAGATTTCTGCTTAAACTGTTCTTGTATTTCTAAATGTTTATGATGTAATACACTCAAGCAAATTTCCCAGGACCTTTGCCTGAGAAACAGGCCCACAGCATCACAGACCCTCCACCATAATTGACTGAGAATATGAGGTATTTTTCTAGATATCCATCCTGTGTTTCACACCAACCCAGCCTGCAGGTTTAGTTGCTGAAAATAATCTGTCTTGTCTGAACAAAGAGCATGGAGCCTGTAAAAGTGCTAGTAGAATTGAGCAAACTCTGCATGTTTATGTTTGTGGTGGTAGGACAGAAAAAGGTTTTTACCTGACATGCCTCCAAAACAGGATTTGGAGATATTTACATATTTATAACAGAAAGTTGTAACTTATGAAATTCCAATAGACTTTGATCAGTCAAAACAATTAAATCGTCAGAGAAATTTATTTTAAACATGTTAAAAGTGACAATTATTGTGGCACCAGGGATTTGGTAAGCAGTCATTTAAATTCCTTTGGAACTATTCTACCACTGAATAAATTAAGGTTTGGTCTTTTCTTTTTTCTTCTTTCTTTTAGTGTAATATTATCCTACTGTAATTTAAGGCATTTACTGGGGTGCCAAGCAATGTGTCAGACTCTATATCTGATGTGCACTTTAAAATAATTGTCCTATTTAGGCCACATGTAAATACAATAATCTTGATGACTGTTTTAATTAAGACAGTTATATTACAGCTAGTGGCGCAACACTGTTCAGGGAGAGATTGGGAGCTTTTTCTGCCTGCATACTATCAAACTGTAATACATACAAGGTTAAACTGATAAATTTACCCCCAACAGTGATGCCGATATCTGTTCACAAGACAGCTATTCTACCAAACAGCAATAAATCACTCAGTGGGACCTGCTGCCTCTGTAAAGGACGGCCATTAAATGTGAGCCTCATGATCCCGAAGTGTGAGGCTACAAAAAGAGAAAGGCAAAACCGCAGGCTGAGCTGCAGCCTCTCTGTTTTAATAGAGTCATCTTAAGAGCTATTTTCAACACCGCACAGCTTAATCCCACACCCAACAAATTTAGGAGATTTCTTAACATTGGTGGTGTTTTTGAATTTTAAATGCTACAATTGAATGCTGCAGATGCGCTTTAAGCACATTTTAAAGCTTTCTTTGAAAAACGACTTGTGCTTGTGTAGCATTTTATCGAGTCCAGAGGAGCCCAGAGCATTTAGTCACTCTCCCAGTAGCATTGTGTTAGTTTCATTAACCACTGAACTGGACGAGTTAAAAGTGCAAAAATAAATTTGGTCAATGGAAACACGTCAATTTTGGAAATCCTCGCGTTATTTGCTAAAACATTTTTGAGATAGGATGAAGTGGTTTATCGGCCGCATTGAAACTGCAATGGAAAGACTTTTTTTGCATCACGAGTTACGTGATCTGCATCCGGAAACAATGAAGAAGACGACAGGAAGTAGTAGGAGGATGATGGTTAGTTTTCATTTTTGTCAGACAATGTGCAGCCGGCTCCACTAGAGCTCCCACAGCATCTCACAATTCACCAGAAGTTGTGTGTCATTTGAAAGTGTTGAATCCAGAGCTTTTCTGTAAAATAGCCGACTGCAATTTCCCCAAATCGCCGCCGCTCCCAAGTATAAGGTTCTTGTTGCTCCAATGCCTGAATGACTTCTGATGCGTCAGATGACATCATCTGTCATCTGATGGCTGACAGACGATGGACGTTAGCGTCACAGCTGAACTATGAATATATCTCGAGTGAGTGTCCACATCTGTCACTGTCAGGATTTTTGAATGACTTATTACATGAACACATTCAGTTGAATAAAAAGACTTAAGGTCAACCCACATTTTGAAAGTAGTGATTACAATCAGCCAAAGGTTCTTGAAATCTAAGTTGCCTTGATAACTTAAATTGTTATAATGTCTTTGAATCAATAGTTTGTCTTTAGACTTTGAGAATTTTTTCACAATTCTTACATTTAGCTCATTTACAATTTTCACAGGATTTTGTTTGTTTGGTTTTTATTTCTGTACCTGACTCCATACGGTCAAGTGTTGCTATATTATATAGAAGCATTACATAATATATCAAAACCTCAAACCCCCAAATTTAAGTTTAAAGATCTATTTTTGCAACACTCTATACTGATTTTTCTGAAAGCCGTTTAAATTCAAGGATCTGTTTCAGGGTTTTTTGGATTGATTCAAAAAACAATAAAATCAGAACAGAAAAATTATTCACTCCCTTTTTGTACCATCAGAAGTGCAACACTCAATAGAAAAATTACATCTTTACACTCTGTTAATAAATAATAGTTGTGTGAGAAGGGAATCAGTTTATTCGGCGTTATAGGAAACACTATCTAGAATTACTTTGATGAACATACATGTTTAACAAGCAAGAAAATCTAAATCTCCAGTTCATCTTCATTTAAAAAAATATCTTTTAACACTCTTTGAGTCTTCAGCGCCAACAGCAGCATGTGTGCCACCCTATAAATAACTTCTACACCACTGCATTCAGACTGATCTACAGCTTCCCTTGCAAAGAGATGAAAATTACTTCACCAACATGATCATAAACCAAGATTCATTGGAAGAGAGACGAAAGGCCAAAACATGCTGCAGCCCAACCGCATCATTTGAATTCCTGAGAGACTGCATTCTCAACACGCTCCATGAGTTAACCAACGTACATAGCTGGCAGAAAATAGTTGCGGCAACACACTGTAAGATCAGATAGCTCCTGCCATGAGCTAATCATTCCATGTGGCGAACAGGCGAGTGTTGAAGGAGCGCTGGCTGTTTATTTATAGGAGTCTCTAAGGTTCCACCACAGGGCTTGCACTTTAGAGATAGATTCAGTTACAGCTCTGGCGAACGACAAAAATACTGCATCTATACTGACACAAGCTGGGCTTTAAATTATTGATAAGAAGCTGTGGGGAGACAGCTCTAAGAACATGTAATGCTTCATATGGATTTACATTGCCACAGAGCTGTGATACAGAGCATTGCAATTACAGACTTCTGTGTTTTATTGAGATTTTGGAAGATTAACACAAGGTTAACACAAAATACCGTGTGATTGTGGAATAGAAATAAAATCACTGTTTTTTTGTTTGTTTTTTTTAAATAAGTGGGTAAATGCAGGGCAACCCCAGAAATCCCCCACCATAGGCTACAAAAGGAACATCTTTATTGCTTTCACATTGGTATCATTCACTATTTTGTGTATTCCAATCACATACAATGACAATAAATAGACACTTTTAGTTGTCATGTAGCAAAATGTAGAAAGGTTTATGATATTTGGACCTTTTCTCCAAGACTCTGTGAACAAAAATTCTGCGTTTGCGCTGAGTGAACAACTCTCCAGATGCTGCTTTCTTCCCAAAACCAGGCAAGTTTCCTTAGAAATAAATCCAACAGTAGAATTTATGCGCTATGAAACCGAGTGAAAAAAATCTCTTCATTTTAATTGATCCGTGTAGATTCTTAAGGCTTATTTTAAAGCCAAAGGATTTCCTTGCAGTGTGTTCAGTCACAGGGCATTAACCTGAAGCCCCCAGGACCAGCATGACCTGACGCTGCAGTCCAGGCGTTTGTTGACATTGTAAGGCTTGCTGTAATATGTAGGTACATGACAGGTGAAGTGCAAAAAATGGAAAACGCTGGAGTTAACACTGAGTAAACTAGACTTCAGAACAAGTGAGGCCTTGTAAGCGCCAGTGTAAATGTGGCACTTCCTACAAAATAAATAATCAGGAGGAGAAAAATCTGCGCTTGCTTCAAATAACTCCTGAAATTATTTGTACAGGCAGAAAGTTTTAATCATTTGATGATTAAAAACAGCTTTAGGCTTAGATTTGTTTTTGAACACGCTTCTGTTCGGCATCCAGTGGATTGTTTTTGTTGCCACAATAAATAACCTAGAAGCAACTTTGCGTGGGGGTCAACGTCCCACTGGCCTTGCAGAGGAAACCATGCAACATTCACTGCATTTTACTGCCCAAACACCAAGAAATGTGCAGCAGCAGCTGCTGCTGGAACTTCTTGTGTTTTCTTGTGGATTTCTGAGAATAAAATTTAAAGAGCAAGTTGTTGTGTGCATTGTTCAATTCAGCAAGGTTGCACCAAATTTACAGCAAATGTCATTTCAGGGTACTTTCAAAGCAAACGCATCAAATTGGGAATGTCAGTCATGCTGCAGCTGTGCTAATGGCGGAGACACATCTTAGCACTAATGGCAAACTGTTTATCCGTTGTTCTCGGTGACCATGCTAACTAGCTTTAGCATTCATGACAGGGGACTAGCTGTCGCTCTGCAGAGAGCAGCAAGGAGGAGGCAGAGGAGCTGGATTATTTTCACAGATTATCTGTGTCATGTTATTCTGTCAGGACGTGGTGACAGTTTTAACAAATATGTAAAAAAATGTACTGTTTATAAATTCACATACACATGACATGAGAGTTGGAAAAGTCCAATTACAAACCAAAATAGGAAGTAAATGTTGTGCATGTAGGAAACATTTTTGGTTTTTAGCCTGTTGTATTCTTTTTGAGCGAGACAATTGCCAAATAATATTGTGTTAAAATAAAATTCACAATAAAATAGCTTTGAAAAATGTGACCTACAGAAACACAGTGGAGCATACCAGAAAGCATCCGTCTGCTGATTGACTCAAGACTTGAGCTGGTCTTGGAAAATAAAAGCTTGAGAGCATCTCTGGGTAATAAATTCTTGTTTTACTTACTAGGATTACCTAGAAAAATTAAATCTGAGCAAAACTACAGTGTATGATGCTTTTTTTCCAAAGGGAATGTTCATCAGTCACACAGAAATATTTAATGTCTAAGGAAGTCAACAGGAGCTCAGGCAGAAGACTCTGCATGCTAATGTCAGAGGAGTCTTAGAGTAAAGCGATAGCAAAACAAAGTTACCAATAAAAATTTTCCTGAGACCTTTGAAGTCCCCCTTGATTAACAACCCATGTGTGGTCCTCCTGTGAACTGATCCCTCTGTAGTCGCACCCCGCCTGGATGCTGGACAGCTCGGTCTGCTAAAAAAGGGAACAATTTGATCAAGGAGTGAAACAATAATCCAAGCTAGGAGTGAGACCTGCCCATGCCAAAGTAATTCAAAGGAACCCATCCCTCCGGATCCAAGATATCCGGTGTCATGTCTTGCTGCATGCCTCATCGCCGATCAGCAAAAACATGAACATCAACTTCAGATGACACCGGGCTAAATTTGGTGGCTATCAAAACGCAGGAACTGGCAAGGAGCTTGGCAGGGGTGTCCACTTTCCCTCGTGGAAGCCCTTGGTTTGAGCATTTTACTTTGATGGACCTAAGTTGAAGTACAGGTAATGAGGACAGTATAAACATAGTGTAGGCTCACTGGGGCCGAAACGTTCGCACTAATAATTAGAGGCAGCTGCGCTGCCCTGAGATCGTTGCCAGGTGATCAGGCTGATGAGTCTGGATAACATGTAGTATTCACGAGTTTGCATCATTGACGCCCTATCACGTTCTGACTAATAGTAGCATAACTTCATCAGAACTGTGCAGCACGGAGGGAGAAAATGCATCAATTCTTTTTAATTAACATACCGTAAGTCTGAACCATAATAAATGAAACATTGACCAACACTTTGATGCGTAATGATGGTGTAAGTGTCAGTAAAATAATTTATTTTTTGAAAAGATTTATTTCTAATAATTAGGGTGATTTATTTTAAGTTGTT
>CAEFZY010045322.1:0-18451 GCA_903066815.1 Brachyrhaphis roseni
TCAGTTCTTATGCATAATGCACTTAAATAAATGTTTAACTGAGTAAAAATATTGTTGAAATTGCACATACTTTTTTTTTTTAAAACTCAGGTTATTCATAATATATTTTGTAAAAGTGAAATTTGTTTAATTTAAAAATCAACAAGTCCACTTTTATTAGTTCTATTTAATCTAGTAATGGTTTACTTGTGTGGCCCCCTCGAGATCAGATTAAGCTGCATGCGGCCCCTAAACCAAAATGAGTTTGACACCCCTGCACTAGAGAGTTCAACAATCACTTCTATGCAGACTGATCCCTGATACTGCAGCAGGTCGTATAAAAATGCAGCAAAACCTTTCATATGGATGCAAGCACCTAGCTTGGAGCAGATATTTTCAACGTCTGGGTTGGTCGGAAAAAAAATAAATAAATCACACAAGAAATTTTTTTACAATAGTATGCTGCACTGCTTTCACCAGAATTGAAAATGGATGGATCATTTTTAATGAAAAAATTGTACCAATTTTTTTTTGTTGAAAATCATTAAACTGAAGTAATGGGGACCTGCGCTGGAGTTCCAAGATCCTCCTCTGCCTCTCCCTTTGCCTCCTCGACCTACAGGAAAACATCAACTCAGTCTCTGTGACTTTAAACTGAAAGATCAGAGAGTGTTTACAGCACTTCCTTACCTCGTCCAAATTCACTATGATCACTTTTCCATGAGTCTCTCCCTGCTGCTTAGAAAAAACAGTTTAGAGATTAGTTGGGGTTTTTTTTGTAACTTAGCTACATATCCTCCATTTAAATATGATGCAATAGAATGTAGTTAATGGAAAACCAACAGAGGACATTTGAAACCATACCATCATTAGAGGAATAGCCGGCTGCTGTAAATGTAGTTGCTTTAGTTTCCTGTTTAAAAAAAAATTTAAAAAAGTTAAATCGCATGTTGACAGTTGGAAAACACTGACAGCTTCAAAGTTAAAAATTAGCAGTGAACTTATTGGTCAATTAGGAGATAAGTAGCTCACCTCTTCTTCCCACTCGTCCATTTTTACGGAAGTCTTTTAATCTTTTTAAAAAAGAGAAAAAAAAGGTAAACTTAATTTTTTTTCCCTCCCCATGAAAAGTACTTAAGGCTTTTAATGTATTACCAGTAACTTAACAGGATCAGAGTTTAAAAAGAATGAAGCAGGGCCATCATTCTTCTAATTTATACTAGATGTGGGAAGGCAAACCACAATATAGAAATATGTCTACAGCTAGAACTTTCTCTTGCAGCCCTTAAAAAAGGTACAATAAACTACGGGAATGCCCAACTCAAGAGAAATAAATATTTTTTTCATTACCGTAAGTTTTTCTAATACTCTTCGGTATAAGTCATATGAAAGCACAATTGAAAAGGTATAAAACTAAATTCCGTTAAGAACCCTGGTTCAATAGCCCGTTATCATTTGAACGCTAACTTCGACGTCAATGCCTCGAAAACCCGGCAAACACCGCGATAACTGCTACCAAGCTAACGTTTCAACGACTGGCTGGTTATGAATAATTGAGAAATGAAGCCTACAATGCGGTCTCCCGCTAATTATGTCACTCTAACACAAGTGCAGCACATGTCAGTGTCGTCCTTATGCGAAGTCACGACCGCCATGTTGCTCCAAACATTAAGCAGGCAGCTTGGCGCTGGGGCTCCGCCGCCATCTTTGTTACAGCTTGCACATGTTCCCAGACATGAAAACTCGCCTAAGCATGGCCCGTTTCTAGCGAAGCGTATTAAATTTGACGTAATTTTTCATGAAAATTAACAATATAGAAACGATTAACATTTCAAGTTATATCGGCGTGATAATAACATTGTACTTTCAACAGAGCTCTTTTTAAAATTAGCTAACGTTGACCTAAAAGATTAAATACTCAAACGTTATTTTATTTAGTTGTTTTAATAACTAATCTTTTTTCATATTAAGTGGGAATAAAAAGCAGCAAAAATAAACTAGCTAACATTACCTTTAGCTTCTCAGGTAGAAACCTATTCTTGTTACTGTCTCCGTCTGCTCTCCAATCACGTTTGTGACAGAGAGCTCACGAGCTAGGGTAGATGACACGGATGGTTGCCAGGTCCGCTTCTTTCCCGCTTTACTGGAGCATGTTGAGAATACACTACACTAACTTCGTTTTCGTAATTGTTCCGTTTCATTTATCATGTTAGCTTATTTCAATCGCTTGAATAAAAACTGTCAAATGCGGAAATCATATTATGAGTTTCTACATCTTAGCATTTATACTTTTTGATGCTAAGATAGCATCGAAAAGTATAAATGTGAAAATAAGTAAAGTAGCTTTGCAAACATTTGAATGTGAATGTTTCTTGGGACATGCTGATGTGATCAAACGTTTTAATTTAAACATGTTAAGTTCCAGCATCATATAATTGATCGATTAAATTCACAACAAGTAAAATATACTGGATTGAAGTGTCAACACTAATATTAGACTGATAACGGTGATTGCCATAGCTTGGAAATGTGTAAAAAACAATAGTTATTTTCTAACAGTCTGTGAAAACAATACTTGTTTACTCTTGGCGATCCCGCAGTAAAAAAATGATCTTGGTATGTCAAGTCAAAGTTTATTTATATAGCACATTTACAACAGGCTCAGCTGACCAACGTTCTTCACACAAACACAATATCACAAGCTCATAACCCTTTACTTTTTCTCTCTTGTGATTAATGTCTGTGGCTTTGCTATTAAGATGACCAAATGATTGCTCTTAAATACATGCCATTAAAAATATCCAGAGCCTTCTCCAGATTTGGGAGTCTCAGAGGTCTACATAAAACTCCTTCGATTCCATGCATCGTGTTTGACCTCTGACCTGTTCTGTCAACTGTGGAACCTTATATAAACAGGCATGTGCCTTTCCAAATCAAGACCAATCAACTGAATTGACCGCTCATGGCCTCCATTTAAGTTGTAGAAACAGCTCACTTCATGGCAAAGGTTGTGAAAACGTCAACATAATTTCTTGAGTTTCCGTTTTTAATAAATTTGCAAAACACTAACAATCTTATTTTCTACATTGTCATAATGAGTTATTCGTGTGTTTTATTTTGAGTAAAGAGATTCATTTTTTTTATAGTTTTGAATTAGGCTGTAACATAAAATGTGGAAAAAGTGAAGCACTCTGAATAGTTAGCGGATGCACAGTTTGTCCTTGCCCAAACATAAACCCTGGTAGAAATTTAGCCCATATTTTCTAACAGAATTGGTCGAACTGCATCAGGCTTTTAGGCCTCCCTACTAACACACTCCATTATAACATTTATCACTAATGGTCTCTGGGACTGAGATGAAGACTTTTGATTTCCGCTCCAGTAGATTGACTTTGTTGTCTTTATATCTCTTTGTAACTCATTTCATGGTATATGCTGATTATGCTGATATGCTATTTTTCCATTTCTTTTATTCAGAAAAACACCTCTACAGCATGATGTTGTAAAGTTACAGTAAAATTAATAGTTTGTCATAAGAGGGAAAAAAGGTGTATTATGTCTCAAAGTCATTTCTCTGTTTGTGTTCATTTATAAATATTTGTTTCAAATAACATATTTAGTTAGCAAGCTAAATATTTAGCTAGAAGCAAAAATATTGAGCTCTGAGCTAAATATGAGCTCTGAGCTCATATGTCACCTCACCTACTTATTATTTCTTTTCCTTTTTTCTTGTCCAACATTTCAGCTTTAAACAAAGGATAAGCTGTTTTAAAGATGTCTACCAATGGATTTATATCAAAAGTGACAGTGTAATTTTTTGAAATATTCAGCCTCACAAGTAGGAGTTTCTATTTCTCAAGACCCAGTTTCTATTTTGATATTCCACTTTCCCTTATTGGCAGGCGAATTTGCATGTTAGCTAAATATTTACTTTGGAGGGAAATACTTAGCTTGCTAGCTAAACATTTAGTATGCTAACTAAATATCTAGCTAGCTAAATAAATATCTAGCTTGTGAACTAAACTATTTTACATCAAACTGAATATTTAGCTAGCTAGCAAATATTTAGCTTAAAGCTAAATATTTGGTTTGTAAACCAAATATTTATATTTATATGACTTTGAAAAATGAACTCTCTTTTTTTTTTGTCTTGTGACAGACTAAATAACCCAAATTATTGCTTCTAAACTTTCATATTGTAGCTTTACAAATGACAAAATGGCCATTATGACCGAACACTTTAATTATATTTTCATCAGACCAGATGGTATGTCTCCAAAAATTAAGGTCTCTGTCCCTGTGTGTGTTTGAAAACTGCAATCTAACTGATTGGTGTTTCTTTTGGTGAAATTACTTCCTCCTTGCTGAGTGGCTTTTCAGCCCATGTGGGTACAGACAGGTTTTACAGTGGATACTGACACTATTTTCCCATCATGTCAAACCAAAAAGTAGTGTGCTCCAGGTGTGTCCTTAAAATACATCCTCGGGTGTGTTGTGGATTAAGCCAAATGTCTCAGTTAACCTATCAGAGGCTTCTCAAGCCATGACATCATTATCTAATTCAAATTCAGAAATACTTTATTGTGCCTCAACGTTTTAGATAGGTAGTTGTCATTCTGAATGCTAAAAAAAAATACGTCTGACATATTTTCTCTCCTCGTTGTGACTGTCTGCAGCTAGAAATACATTTTATGTTTTAACTTGTTTTACTTTTGTGTAACTAGGTTGTTGTGTGTTGTATTTCTAATCAGGTCCCTCTTGAAAATGAGATCTATATCCCAATGGGGTTTTACCTGGCTTAAAAATGACACGAGAATTTTGGTAATTCTAGTTAAAGTTTGATCTAATTTATCCTCAGACAGCGAGAAAAATGTGTGTCGTTTTATTCGCTGTATGTAAATTTCTGTTTTTCAAGTATATTTCATATGACTTAAGCTTTGATTCCTGAATAAATTAACTTCTTAATAATATTTTATGTACTAAGAAATGATCATCTGTGAGATTGAGTCCAGTCCCTGGAGTTGTGATCCAGGCCAGCAGATCTTGAAGCTGACGCGCGGAGCATTGTGGGATACTGGCTAACGGGTGAAGTCAACATGGCTGCGGCTCTGAGGCAAAGGATAGAACCTGCAGGAAGAAGGCCGTAAATGAAGCCCGGTACACACACAGCTCTACCGCCTCTATAGTGGGCTTAAAACTGCCGTGTTCGCCGTTTTCTACGCCGCCTGCGGAAGGCCGAGACACTCCCAAACAGCAGCAGATAACAAACAAGTGAGGATAAAGTCTCGTATGAATTCCGACGAGAAGGAGGACTGTGAGTGTGCGACACCACAGGCCGAGACCAGCCCCGCCAGAGGAGCTGCTAGGTGAGGAAGCCGAGAGGAGGGAGCCGGGGCTGCCGGGGAGGAGCGAACCGATCAATAGCTAGCCTGCTAGCTGGTTAGCTGTTGCTGCTAGTTGCTATGTGGCTGCAGACCATCTACAGCTGCTGTTCTCCCCCAGCTTTGGTTATTTAATAAGGAATATGTATTGTAAAGTTATTAGCTAGAGGAATTCTGCACACAATGCAGCTGGAGCGAGGAAGCCTGATAGGTTTGCTATCTTAGCCTGCTGGGTCAGCGTCAGAGAGAATCTGTCCGTGACATTTGTCTGACTGACTTCTCTGACAATGGCTGCGAGATTTTCTACAACACAGCAGTTACCACTAATTAATCGTGGCACTACGGTGATATATCAGCAGAAATGTGCTACTGTACACATAATTCATTAGGCAACAAGACCAAGTCTGGTTCCTCTTTATAGTAGGTTCACATTGTGGTTCTGCATCAGAACAGCTCAGATGAGTCAGTCAGTCTTGACTGTAAATCTTTGTTTTCTCCTTTTAATTAGAGAACAAGAGGAGCCTGACATAGAAAACCCAGAAGCAAGCCGAATGTAAGTAAAATATCTGTAGTTACACATTTTTCATTCATTCCATTTCCATTCCTCCATTTAGACACACCAATTTCAGGACATGGTTGCTCACCGAAGACCTAATACAGTGAACCTCAGGGGTTATGTCAGGTTTTTGTGATGTTAAAAATGAGATCAGACACCTCTGCAACATGATGCTGCCACCACCTTACTTCACAGTTGGGACTGTGTTTTGAGGCTTTGCCCTTTTTTCTCTAGATGTATAGAAGGTCATTAAGACCAAACACTTCAGTTATAGTTTTATCAGACACTGAGACATGTCTCCAAAAATTATTCAAACTGTCCTTTTGGTTTTGGGTCAGAACTTGATGGTTTGGTATAATTTGTAGAAATGTTACTGATAGGCTTTAGGCATCTTGTCTGACCATTTAACTGTCTGGTCTTGTTTTAACAGTAAATATTTGATACACCACTGATTTTTCAAGTTTTTCCTCTTCCAAAGACTGAAGAAGTCTGTAAAATTCATCATAGGGACACCTAAACTATGAGACAAAAAAAAAAAAATCCAGACAATCCCATTGGGTGATTTTTAATTATTAATTAGTATGTTATTGTCTGAAATTAGTACTTGATCTCCTAGCAACCAGCAAGAATTCATTCTCTCACAGACCTGTTAGTTCATCTTTACAAAGCCCTCCTATCCTCTGCTCATTACTTGTATTAAGTACACCATTGTGAACTGGTTAACTGTATTAAAGACAACAGTCCACACACTCAATCAGTGAGACTCCAACCTAATTTTTAAACATGGTAACAATTCACTTTACAGCTGAACTTTAAGTTTTGAAACAAAATACCATGCAAATATACAACCTTCCTGTGTCGTATAAATAGTCACTGGGCCAAACTGGAACCTCATTGAAGTTGTTACTTTAAGTTCACCCTTTTGAAAATTGCAAACAACTGATTTTAACAGCACAACAAAGACAGTTTTTGATAAATGTTCAATATCTTTCTATCATTGCCACCACAAAAAAGTTTCAGGCCTAGGTCTCAAAATTTTTTTTTTTACTTTAAGCCCTTTAAGGCTGGGCCTTCCAACCTTCCACTTATTTCATTCAAAAAATGCTAATCAAATATATCAAGATCATATTATTTATACTTCTCTCTCAAGTTTGCTCTGGAGTCTTGGAAATAACCTCTACTATTGTCATCCTCCTCATTTGGTTAGTACTCATTGGTTTGTTTCTGTCTTCTGAACACAGGAAGCGTGCAGCTGCCAAACATCTAATAGAGCGCTATTACCACCAGTTAACGGAGGGCTGTGGGAATGAGTCTTGCTCCAACTCCTGGTGTGCCTCATCAGCGGGATTCAGCCGCATGGACAACAATGCGGCAGCAGTCAAAGCTCTCGAGCTCTACAAGGTCAACGCCAAACTATGTGACCCACACCCTTCGAAGAAAGGTACGGCGTCCACGTACCTGGAGAGCAGCGCTCACAGCAACTCGGCCTGCAGCAACAGGAAGCTGAACCATAAAGATGTCCACGCTGTGAGAGACAATTTCAAAGGTGGGTCCATTCAAGACATACTGAATGTTTGCTAAGATGAAGTTTTGCTTTTTTTTTCTTCATGAAACATTTGTCTCTGTACGCAGATATAAATTACCTGACAGAGGAGAAGGTGTACGAGATCTTGGACATCTGTGGAGAGAAGGAGGATTACTCTCCTCTGATCCGGGTAATAGGTCGGGTATTCTCCAGCGCTGAAGGCCTGGTGCAGAGCTTCCGGAGATCCAAACCTCACACAAAGGAGGAGCTAAAGTCCCTCCAAGAAAAGGACGAGGACAAGGATGAAGATGAAAAGGAGGCAGCTGCGTGCTCTGCCACAGCTATGGAGGAAGACTCCCCCACCTCCTCTTCGTCACGGCTCGGCGAATGCTCCTCAGGAGAAAACGACGTCCAGAAGTTGGCTCCTGATGAGGTTTCGGTAGACATCGAAGCCGTTCGGCGGGTCTACGAGCGCCTGCTCTCCAACGAGAAGATAGAGGCCGCTTTCTTGAATGCACTCGTCTACCTCTCACCTAATGTCGAGTGTGACCTGACATATCACAATGTGTATTCAAGAGACCCCAACTATCTGAACCTGTTCGTTATAGTGATGGAGAACAACAACCTGCACAGTCCAGAATACCTGGAGATCGCTCTGCCGCAATTCTGCAAAGCCATGAGCAAACTCCCCCTGGCCGCCCAGGCCAAGCTGACTCGGCTGTGGTCTCACTACAGTGCCGAGCAGATCCGCCGGATGATGGAGACCTTCCAGCAGCTCATCACCTTCAAGGTGATCAGCAACGAGTTCAGCAGCCGCAACCTGGTCAATGACGACGATGCGGTCGTGGCGGCCACCAAGTGCTTGAAGATTGTTTACTATGCAAACGTGCTCGGAGGCGACCTGGACACAGAGAACAACGAAGACGAGGACGAGGAGCCCATCCCGGAGTCCAGCGAGCTCACCTTGCAGGAGTTGCTGGGGGAGGAACGACGGAACAAAAAAGGCCCTCGAGTGGACCCTCTGGAGACAGAGCTGGGAGTCCGCACCAACGACTGCAGGCGGCCGCTCATTCCCTTTGAGGAGTTTGTGAACGAGCCTTTGAACGAAGTGCTGGAAATGGACAAAGACTACACTTTCTTTAAGGTGGAGACAGAAAACAAGTTCTCCTTCATGACCTGCCCCTTCGTCCTGAATGCCGTCACCAAGAACCTGGGCCTGTACTATGACAACCGCATTCGCATGTACAGCGAGCGGAGGATCACGGTGCTCTATAGCCTGGTACAGGGCCAGCAGCTCAACCCCTACCTGAGGCTCAAAGTGCGCAGAGATCACATCATTGATGACGCTCTGGTCAGGGTATGTGTGGACAATGCCGATGCTTGCTAGCTCCAGCAACCAATGAGGTGTAGTCATACCAGGTTGTTTTTGTTGTTCTTGCAGCTGGAAATGATAGCAATGGAGAATCCTGCAGACCTGAAGAAGCAACTGTATGTGGAGTTCGAAGGTGAGCAAGGTGTTGATGAAGGAGGAGTGTCCAAAGAGTTCTTCCAGCTGGTAGTGGAGGAGATCTTCAACCCTGATATTGGTAAGAAATTCCAACAAGAGCTCACCATTGAACATGTCGTCCACATGCCACCCTGACGGTATGAACAGACGTGGACTAATTCCACAAAATTTTCCTCACTCAAATGAGGATGTTTCTGTTCCACGGTCATGTTTTTTTTTTCCCCCTTTGTTCAGGCATGTTCACGTACGATGAACACACCAGGCTGTTCTGGTTCAACTCGTCGTCGTTTGAAAATGAAGGCCAGTACACGCTGATCGGCATCGTTCTCGGCCTGGCCATCTATAACAACTGCATCCTGGATGTGCACTTTCCCATGGTCGTCTACAGGAAGCTGATGGGCAAGAAAGGAACTTTCAGGGACTTGGCTGATGCTAATCCAGTGAGCTTCACTTCAGGATCGGTTCAAGCAGCAGTTGATGAGTTGAAGGTTTTGCTGACACTCAGTTGTGTTTTGAAAGGTTTTGTACCAGAGTTTGAAGGAGCTGGTGGAGTACGAGGGCAATGTGGAGGAGGACATGATGATCACCTTCCAGATCTCCCAGACGGACCCATTTGGTAACAGACTCATGTACGATTTGAGGGAAAATGGGGACAAGATTCCAGTGACGAATGAAAACAGAAAGGTGAGCCAAACTGATGCTACCCTTGTTTTTCACTGTAACACTTTCTGCTACTACCTGCTGATGATGTGTGTTTCCACAGGACTTTGTAGCTCTGTATTCTGAATATATTTTAAACAAAAGCGTTGAGAAACAGTTCAAAGCATTCAGGAGAGGCTTCCACATGGTCACCAACGAGTCGCCGCTGAAGTACCTGTTTAGACCAGAGGAGATCGAGCTCCTGATCTGTGGCAGCAGGGTGAGATCCGGAAACATCCGTCAAGAATCAGGATGTTTTCTTTGTGTCTGAGAACCTGGGTTTGAGTTCCTCTTTCTCTCATTCAGAACCTGGACTTTCAAGCTCTTGAGGAAACAACAGAGTACGATGGCGGTTATAACAAAGACTCTCGAATTATTAAGTAAGAAAGCAACTTTTTTTCTAGGTCTGCATAATTATTGTGTGTTAAAGATGTGGTCTGTCTGTTATATATACTTTCTTCCCTTCCTGTCTTTCCTTTTTTCATTGCTCTTTTTTTTTTACTTTTCCTTTCCTTCCTTTAATTTCTTTTCTTTCCTTCAATCCTTTTTCTTTATTTCTATTTTAACTTTTCCTTTCCTTCCTTTAATTTTTTTTCTTTCCTTTATTCCTTTTTCTTTATTTCTATTTTAACTTTTTTCTTTCCCTTTTTTCTTTTTCTATTCCTTCCTTGCTTTTTTACTTGCTTTTGTTCATTCCCCTTTTACTTCCTCATTCACTTTTTTCCTTCCTTGCTTTCTTCCTTCCTCTCTTACTCCTTCCTTCCTATTCTGATGTAAACCTGGAGGTTTAGTGAGACTCTGTAGTTTTTCCCACTACATTTGGTTAAGAGAACTTAAACCATAAACATGCAGAATGTGATAAGAACCAGCAGGTGAAGAGGTTTTCTCCAGCGATTGATTCCATGCTGTGATGACAGCTTCTGTTCTGACTGAGGGATTCATCTCTTGCAGGGAATTCTGGGAGACGTTGCATTCTTTCAGTGAGGAGCAGAAGCGCCTCTTTCTGCAGTTCACCACCGGTACTGACAGAGCGCCTGTGGGCGGGCTCGGCAAGCTGAAGATGATCATAGCCAAGAACGGCCCAGACACAGACAGGTGAGGTGTCACCATGACAACCATCCTGCTCCAATAGGCCGTGGGTCAGTCACCCAAAGTTCCCCAGGTCAGAAGGAGAGCTTCTTGTCTTGCTGAGTCAGAATGTGAGGCTGACTAAGCCTCACATTCTCAGTCAGCCTGAAGAAAATATTCAGCAAAATTACCATTAAAACAAAGTTTGGGCTTGTAAATTCATTAGCAGGCAAATTCAAACACACACAAAAATGAATTTATAACAAAAATAATTGCATAAACGACTCAAAGGCACATTCTTCCTAAAGAGAAATATCCTTTAATGTCCCACAGTGAGAAGGTTCAGTTTAACCAGGTGCTAGTTAGAGGTAGTAAACTTAATTAAAAATATATATAGGAACAGAGACTGTAGAGTAAAGGGTAAATTTATGGAAATAATATTGTCCAGTTAGCATTATTTAATATCGACACTTAAACTGTTAACAGTTTTGTCAAAATGACATTTTTAAATGATATATCTTTCTAAACAAGGGCTGAATTATTTCCTGTTCATTGCATTTAATTGTAGTTTTGCTCTTTACTAGAAAGAACCCTAAAATAATGTTGCCATTGTTTTGAAAATGGTGTCAAATATTTTTCTTAGGATCAGTATTGAGCTTAAAATATTACTGTCATAACACCACCAGTAGGAGGCGCATTCGCCTAGTAAACTCTATTCTTCTGTCCTTCCTTCCTTTATTCTTCTTTAGTTCTTTGTTTTTCCTGAACTTCCTGTCGTCTTGTTTTTCTGTCTGCAGGTTACCAACATCCCACACCTGCTTTAACGTGCTGCTGCTACCAGAATACAGCAACAAGGACAAGCTGAGAGAGAGACTGCTGAAAGCCATCACCTATGCCAAAGGGTTTGGCATGCTCTGAGCCCCCACTACTAACAGACTCCTTCTCAGAAAGCCTATGAAGCCCCGCCCCGCCCCGTCCCGCCCCTCCTTTATCAGACACAATCCAAACGGTGACAGAACACAGACCAGGAGGAGAACGAGAGGACAAACGGTTCCAACTGAGCACTCTAGTAGTTTTTCTGCTGTGCCTTCATCATCTTCCATCAGTCAGTGTAAGCACAGAGGCCTCCTGAACTTCCCACTCCCACATCCACAGTATGTGAATGTGTCGCTGCCTCCTTTTGGGTTTTCCATGTACAGAGAGGATGGTTTTCCTTATTTATTTTTACGTTTCAGTGGGTTATCTCATGGCTGCCTGTTAGCTTCCCTAATCTGGGAAAAGGGGGACAGAGTCCAGTCAATAAAAACAGGATGCTAAGATAACCTGGTCTAATAGTTGATTGAAGGTTCCCGACTAAAGAAGGAGCTTCACTGACCATTCCACTCTACTGTTGCTTAAACACAATTCAGATCAAGGTAAGCATTGGGAAATTTACTGTCCTTTGGTCCAAAATGGCACATCATCTAAATTACTGTTCAAGTTTGTTTCTGGGCATTTGTTCTTGCTCTGGGTGGGGGTTTGGTGGGATGGGGGTACACCACAGGTTAGAATCAAATCTTATCAGATCAGAGCTGTGTAAAGTGCACTTAGACATTTTCAGAATGTTTTGTTTGTTTTCTTTCTTGGCCACAGGTCGCCATGATTGTTTGGAGATTTTCATTTCCATGTCTTCCTGTGTTGACAATTCCAAATAAACACAGTGTTTATATATATGAGTGCAGTAGAAACTGCAGCACCATATTGTACAACATCTACACATGTAGACTAAAGAGGAGGTTCTCCGTGTGCCAACCTACTAGGGAAACCAGATATTTACAAATGCTATATATAAAACACAACCTGCTTTAGCTATTTGTGACAATGAATCAAGCTAAACCGCCTGTTTAGGCTGGTTAGGATCACAAAAAAGATTTTTGTTTGGTCAATATCAGAGTAGGGAAACGTTCTTCAAATGCACAAGTTTTCTTCCGTTGCCTCAGGATTTGGTATAATTGTCCTTTAAGCTCAAATCAGATGAAGGTTTTGTTCCATTAACTTCTCACAGCAGTTAGCTCCTCGCATGTCTGGTTTAGTTGAGCTCCATTACACACCTTTTCAGCTCTGATCACTAATTTTATTAGGTCTGAGGTCAGGATGTTATGGACACTACAAAACACAGACTTTAATTTAATCAGTTTCAGCTTCTTCAAAAATGACATTTTTGGGATTTTCATTTTTTTGGACATCCCCAAAAATGAGCCCCTTTGTGAGCATCTTTACAAACCGTAACCTGGCCTTTCACTTTGGTTTTTCAGTTGAGGCTTTTTCATTTCTGAGCAGTGTTTCAGGCCATCTTGATACAGGACTCGTTTCCCTTTTAGCTGTTGTTTTGGTGTTGAGACACATTTCACACCAGAACCCGTTCATCTGTGGGAAACAGAACCTATCTTCTCCCACAGTGATACGTCGAGACACTCCCATGCTGTTTGTAGTTGCATATAACAGTTTTAGCAGATGTGTGGTACCTTCAGGTATCTCAAACATGAACCACACTTGTTTAGGTTCGCAGTTTTTATTTCTTGGCTGAGTTCTTTAATTTGCGACAAAGTCACACAAGGTATCAGTTTGAGATCTTGTGTTAAAATACATCAGAAGCTTCATCTGTACTGTACCCCAAATAGCTTAAAGACACAGGAATCTTAGTATATGTAAATAATAAACATATTTAGCAAATAGAAATAATTTAGGTAATCCTGATGGCCCTACAACAACTTTGTCTACTATAACATCAGACAGGAAATGAAATAAAAAGGTTGGATGTTTCATGCTGTGGTGTATGTAAATATCTGGTTCCAGCTCAATTCATTTACTAACCATTTGTCAGGTAAAATTCCAGTTTGTTTCATCCACTTTTGGTTTTAACGTTGAACATTTAGGAGGCTCATACTGCAGCAGCTTAACTGGAACCTTCTGCACACGCAGAGTCAAGAAGATACCAATAGATCTCAACAGTTTGGCTTCTCTGGTCTTTAGTTCTTGGACTGTAGTCAGCGGTGGGACGGCTCAACACTATCCTCGCTCCTTGCTATGGGACACAAGCACCACCATGAGTAGAAGAACCCTACCAAAGGTTTGCTGACCTGTCAGAAAATCCACAAGTCACTTAGTCTCAGGCAAAGCTCTGTGGTGACTTTCCTAGCAGTTCATCTGGGAAAGGTGTTCCGACTTGTATTTGGATCTCTCTGATGTATGCTGTGAGAAATGCATCATCTAAACAAACTATATGAGCCACTTCCTTATGAACCATTAAATAAATTACTATGAATGTAAATGTCATTTTGTTTGCATACAGACCAGGCAGAAACAATAAAAGGAACTATGAAAAAGAGCTTGTTATATTTTACCAATTAGTAAGAGGACCTGACAATCATTGTGTATCATAACCGTACAAATGCCCATCATTTTGTCTTCAAACATTGTCCATCTTTACTTTTTCAGTTCTTCAGTTTTAAAATGTTCTCTAATTCATACATAAACCCACTAAAATGGTCCCCAGCAGGTTCTGCCTCACCACATGTCTGAAGCTATTTCCAGGAATCTATTGACCATTTTATTTTGGCAGTATTGGAGTACCAAAATAGATTTTTCATGCCCTGGATTTGAAGATTAGTCCATAAAATTTTAGATTTGCACTCTGGGAAGACATTTCCAGAATCTTAATGTTAGTCTGCATATTCTTTCCAAACCCAATCTGAAATTACTCATGCCACTGGCAAATTTCAATTCCAGATGATTTTAACTCCAAAGAGTTTGTCTCTAAATCTGACAGGTATAGGGAGAATTTTGAGCTAATTGCATAGATTTTACATAAAGCTGAGCAATGTTGACCTTCAATATTTCAGTAACTTTGTGCCATGCAAGCACCTTCATAATTGATGCCTCTGCCGTCAACATGTAGGTACTTGGTACAGTGTGTCCTGAGATATGAAAGCGTGACCTGGACTCTTCTAAACAGACCTCATGTCTCATCTCACTGTAAGACATTTGAATTTTCAATGTGGAACCCTGTTTTTGGTTGATGCGCTCTGTTCTGGTGGTTTCACTGTAGATTATGGCAGTGGAGTTCCAGAAACTTCCAGAAGATGGCAAGGATCATCCCTTGGTAGGATGATCCTTGCCATCAGTCTCCATTTATACTTCTAAATAATATCTGCAAAATATGATGGATACTTTAATCTGATGGCCTTAATTAAAACCCCACTAGGTGGCAGTATCAGGTAGGAATTCAAATGTCACATTAAGTCTACTACAACTGATTAGTATAGAGTTAGACATTCATTATAGAGTCATTTCTTCATTGAGTCATTGTATCGGAATCTCTTCTTTTCTGACCATTTTAGGTAGAAAAGCATCATGTTCTTATTGTCATCATTACAGTTTTTGTTTAAACTTTGAAGTCATAATAGGTTGGGTGATATTTATCATGGTTCTGTTAGCATTGCTTTTGTGTTCAGTGCCTGTAGACCTTACCAGGCTCATCCTTATGAGCCTAACTGGAAAGACACAATGGAGAACTTTAAAGGCAACCTTTTTATTTTAGTATATTTTTTTATGGGGATAGTGAGTAGAAACACTGTCTAACTGTTTCATTTAGTGAGTATAAAAGTTCTACAGTGCCAAAGATGACAAGCCTTCACTACCTCTTTGTAGACTAATTTCCCACCAAACATCACTCATCAACTCTGAGGCTTTTGACCTCATTTGACAAGTTAGTGAGCCGCTGATTAAGTTTACGCTGAGAGGATTCATATTGATTTCTAAGCTTTTGAAGTTTGATCGTCATGACGTCCACACTGCCTTCAATCTGGTTGACTTTATCCTCCAAATCCTTGGCATCAACAGCAGCTACCAGTGATTCATCTATGAGATTATCCTTCATCAAAATGGCCCTTCCCTTGTCCTCCAGAGCATATTTAGCATCAGGATATTCAATGAGAGCCTCCATTAGATCATCTTTGGATAGTGCAAACAAATCTGAGTAGCCAACACTTCGGATGTTGGCAGTTCTCCGGTTTCCTGCTTTGCTGCCCTTTATTCCAAGGATGCTGATTTCTCCAAAATATGCCCCATCACTGAGGACAACAAATTGTGTCACCCCATCATCTGCCACAACAGCTAGCTTTCCTTCTTTGATTATGTACATTTCCCTGCCAATGTCCCCTTTTTTACAGATGTAGTCACCAGGGCTGAAGACCTGAGGTTGAAGCTTCAGAACCAGCTCCACAAGTAAACCTGCTTCACAGTCTTGAAAGATACGCACTTTTCTCAGAGTCTCCAGGTGGACGTTTATGGCTATCTCAGCCTTAAGCTTGTCAGGCAGATTCTTTAGTACCAGTTTCTCATCACAGGACTTCCCCTCTGTCCACAAGTAGTCAAACCACTTCACCACCCTTGCCTCCAGATCTTTTGTGACCTTCCGAAATTGCATATACTGCTTGATTGAGTCAATCTTGGCCTGAAACTCCACTCGCGCGGCATTCATGTTGGAAATCATGGCACCAACATTGCCTACAATTGTTGCAAAGATCAAAACCCCAGTGAGAAAATCAGCTACAACAAAAAAGTACTCTATGTCCCTGACTGGAGGTGGGGTCTCTCCAATGGTTGTCAAGGTAAGGGTGGACCAGTAAAAACAGTAGATGTACTGTCTGGACAGACTAGCATATACAGGATCGCTTATGTTAGGATATACCCATGTGTCTGAACCAAAACCAAGAACCTTGGAGACAGCAAAGTAGAGACAAGCATTCCAATGAATGATGATGATAATGTAAAGTACCAGATTTGCAATTCGAAAGATGTTTGGAAAGTTAGTTCGAGTTTCCGTCCGGTCAAAGAACTCAAAGAGTCGAGCTAACCTAAGGAGCCGGTTGAACCTCCACTCTGGGTTGTTGATTCCAATATAAAGAAACACAAAGTCAGTAGGAATGATGGACATCATGTCTAACTTAAACTGCCGGGTCTTCATGTACTTTTCTTTCAGCTCCTTTGCATCCTTCACAAGCAGTCCTTGCTCCAAGAAACCTGTTGGAACATTGTAAGCTTTAAGAAGTGAACCGTCTGAAAAAAGCTGAAAGAAATAACTCTACCTTTGCTTACCAGTCCTGGCTCTCACAAAGGTGTCTACATAGTAGATAACATCTGATATGTAGTCCAAAGTCATCCACAGTGTCGAGTTAGCATATTGGAGTTCATTAAAACATGCCCTACATGGAAGCAAAGTCATCAAGAAAAAGTTGACAATAGTGAATGAAAATAAAATGATTTATGAAATTGATTCACAAAATTACATAAACCCAAACCTTGCCACAAGAAGCATCAGGTTGTAGAAGACCGGCACAGAGACTGTGCACAGCCAGTTGTAGTACATATCGGTAGCAGGATCCATGATCCACACCTCCTTCCTGGTTGATAAGCCACAGTGAATAGACAACAACTTTAAGACAACAACTTCAGTGTACTATTTATTACCAAAACCACAAAGCTTGACTTTATAACAAAAGTATGACAAATAGAGCGTCAGTAGACATACAATAAACGTCTTTAATCTCTCATGAGATCAAAACTGATCAAGGTACTTACGGTGGCTCTTTTTTATCATCCTTTTTGTCATCTTTCTTTTCATCCTTCTTTGCATCCTTCTTATCATCTTTCTTTTCATCCTTTTTCTCATCTTTTTTCTCATCCTTCTTTTCATCTTTCTTTTCCTCCTTTTTCCTAAAAAACAATTGTAAAAAGCCAGATTAGGGGAACTTGTGCTGCCTTGTCAGTAAGGAGTATCACAGTTCAATAGAGTGGTGGTTCTGAATACAAATCAGGCATAACATTATGACCAGTAAAGTGACAGTGATACATGTACATATTTCACAGGATTCATCTCATCAATCCAATTCAAAATATGAAACTAACATGTTATATAGATCAATTGCACACAGAGCCAATGAAAACCCACTTTTTAGTTTATGATATGTATTCATAAGAACACATCTACACCATGTGCATTTAAAAAGGACAAATGTTTAGCGTCTATTGACAACAACATTTCCTTCCTGATTTCAGCTAGTTTGCAGTGCCTGTCTCTGCTGTAGAGCTTTACATGTTATTCTAAGTTCTTCTTCAACCTCCTACATAAACTCCTGGTGAGCTTTTAGGGCAGTGGTGCCTAAAGTGTGGGGCTTTTTTTTTTTTTTGACAGAATCAAAGTCCATAAAGTACCAAGGTGTTACAAAGTCATAAAAATGGCTTTGCAACACTTCATACACACACAGTTATTAATAACTGTGTCTGATTTGTTCTTGAATTTCTTTAGATTGGGGCTTCATGTGATGCTTTTTGAAATCTTTTCCCCTGCTTCATGATGCCAGACTTACCATGTGTACTAAATTAAACAACAGATATTCTAGAATTTGGAAAGGGAAAATGTTTTTGATAAAAGAAAAAGAAAAAATATGTTTCCTTAGAAACTCTTGATGCATACTGTTGAGGAAAATTATTATTTTAGTGTTTCATACAGTTCATTCTATTATATTAAAAGGTATATTGAATATTCTCACCAGAACAACTATGTGTAAATGACTTAAGTGAACTCTCTTTGAACTGCTTCTGTTATCAGGCGAGGAACAGGAGGTCATAAAACTGGCATTTTTGTGAGCCAGTATCACTTCACTCTGGGAAAAGGAAGAATGTTGGGTTCACGC